>JAECUM010006222.1:0-58680 GCA_016617855.1 Megalonaias nervosa
TTGTCTTTGGCAATAGTTTTTTTTGCTTCATTGTAAGGTATAGGATTAGATCAAAACCTCAACCAAATTGCAGCTACAACATCATAGCTATGTAGAAACATGTAAATGTGTTTATCTCTTCTTAAATTTTACTGTTGCATTATCTAAGACCCCATTCTTAGCCAAGTTTTCTATTTAAGGATACTGGATCTTGATTTTGGAAATGTAAACAGTGCAATGCACTGAAAACAGTAAATTTATATCAAACTATATCATGCTTTGAATCTGACACATTAATCAATGGAAATGTAAACAGATCATGCTTTGAATCTGACACATTAATCAATGGAAATGTAAAGAGATCATGCTTTGAATCTGACACATTAATCAATGGAAATGTAAACAGATCATGCTTTGAATCTGACACATTAATCAATGGAAATGTAAACAGGTCATGCTTTGAATCTGACATATTAATCAGTGGAAATGTAAACAGGTCATGCTTTGAATCTGACACATTAATCAATGGAAATGTAAACAGGTCATGCTTTGAATCTGACACATTAATCAATGGAAATGTAAACAGGTCATGCTTTGAATCTGACACATTAATCAATGGAAATGTAAAGAGATCATGCTTTGAATCTGACACATTAATCAATGGAAATGTAAACAGATCATGCTTTGAATCTGACACATTAATCAATGGAAATGTAAACAGATCATGCTTTGAATCTGACACATTAATCAATGGAAATGTAAACAGGTCATGCTTTGAATCTGACACATTAATCAATGGAAATGTAAACAGGTCATGCTTTGAATCTGACACATTAATCAATGGAAATGTAAACAGATCATGCTTTGAATCTGACACATTAATCAATGGAAATGTAAACAGGTCATGCTTTGAATCTGACACATTAATCAATGGAAATGTAAACAGGTCATGCTTTGAATCTGACACATTAATCAATGGAAATGTAAACAGATCATGCTTTGAATCTGACACATTAATCAATGGAAATGTAAACAGATCATGCTTTGAATCTGACACATTAATCAATGGAAATGTAATAAAAAGCCTATTACAGAGTGGCCTTGACAAACAAAGGATTGTTGTTCATATGTTATGTTATTCTGCAATTAATAAAATATTGTTAAATATACAAAGCAAAATATTTAAAGCTGGCAAGCTCAGCTTATTTTGAAGCTCATAAATGGCCAATTTCTTAGCTAGATTCTTGGTTAGAACTTGAAAGTTATTTATGGTTAAAATATCAATATTTATTTCCTGTTTGTCAAGACATGCTTGAAATTGTAAATATTTACCATATTGTGTCTGCACCAGAAAATATGAAATTGACTTTGATATTGACTACAAAATAGATTGACAGCATATAGTGCGAAATAAAGGATCATATAGATGCAGGCAGTTTCGTAATAGAAGGATGTGGTAGTTATAAATGCTAAATAATAGTACTGATATATGTAGTGTGATGGGATTGGAGGGCATACAGCTTGCAAACAATAAATCATGACAAACTGACCATGACCCCATCCACTCTCACAGTATTTTTTGAACTTGCCTGCATGTCCATGTAAGCTTGAAGTTGCCCTTATTGAATTTTAGCATGTCACAGGCATCAGGCAAGTGTATTTGTAAAGTCTTAATATGGTATAGATCAAATTTAGATTGATCTACATTTCTGTGATGTTGTCATTCTTTGACAGTTATGGGCCTAAGCTGCAATGCATGTTTTTAATTGCATATTAAAACGTTGCAGAGTCATCAAGTAGAATTAAACAAGGATGAAATAGGAGATTGGTGCTATATGCATTTTAATCAGGGAGCAAAATGTATTTCCAATGACAGAAGTGCTACTAGAAGTTCTTTTTCCATCAGAATTTGTTGTAGCCATTTTTTTTAGATTTCTGAATTTTAACAGGTAATAAAGGCATAAAACAAGTAGAATTTTGCCACTTGTTATGGCATATTTTGAACCATGGAGTAATGTGCAGAGTTCTTTTTCAGCTAAAAATAGTGGTGTGCTGTGACGCACAAGTCAAAATACATGCCTCCTACCATAAACTTTGTACTCCCAGCCCTCTCACCTCTTTGAACTGCAAAATTAGCATATTTCTAAACACTATACAGTTATTTGCCATAGTTATTTTTCCTAGTTAAAATAAAAAAATTTCAAATTTAAATCCCTTACTGAATTGAATGCATACCACATTCTAATCAAACTGACACAAATGGCAGGGCTCTCTTCTCACCCGAGCTTAATTACAATATTAAAGGCCCTACTTGCAAGCAGTACTGTCCAGCTTATATGCATCAGTCTTGTTAAAGTTCACTAACAACAAAGATAACTTATTTGTTCTTTTGGCCACATTAAATAATAAGTATAAAGACCTAGATATCCCCAGCTTTACATACCTACAGGTAGGTAAACTCTATTGCTTTATAGCCTTGTTTATCAATAAAGAACACAACCATAATAATGTTTTAGCATTCTTGTACAAATAAAGAATTTCTTATTTCTGGTGTTTTTAGCAGCACTCAAATATACCTACATCGGTACAAGTTATGTGTGTTAATTCAGTTCTAACAAACATTTTTAAGGAATTCTGTTTTAATTTGTACACATGTAAGTATTACTGAGTGCTGCTACTGCCGAATTTAAAGTTCCATTGATAACAGCATAAATGTTACAATTGCCTAGAAGAATTAAGTCTATTTCAAATTTTTGGTTACCTGCACAGTCGTAGCTTTAGCATCTTTGATTATTAATGATCAAAATAACAGTCATGCAATATCTTTGCTATTAAATAATGGAGTCCTTTTTGGAATTACAGTATTACCTACAGAGGTGTAGATTTTTTTCTCCACTTGTCTTCATGTGTAAATCTAGCTCATGTGTATATTAATGACAATGATAAAGTGTGGAAAGTAATCAATCCACAAAAAAGAGTGTAAATTGCAAATTTACTCATTTTTATCTTGATTTTTAATTTTTTAAAATCTGTCCACATTGTTACTCTTTTTTAGCTTGTAAATTCTGCTTGATAGATTACAATTTGAGATGAAAAATGAAAATAACAACGTAAATTTTTATTCTGAAATCATAAATATTAATATGATCTTATGACTTGGGACAAATACCCCACCTCACAATAAAGTGTCCTGGAGGTAAGAAGTTTAGACAAATGTATGTGTTATCTTTACATGCATCCCTCTTGAAAAATAAATCTGGGTCTTATACCATGCAAGAACAGAAAGCCAGCTTATTTTTGTGTGATGCATGGCAGCTCCTCATCAATTTCTTATTTTATTTCTGTAGTGTGTGATTATAATATGCCTGTTCCTCTTTGCATGTCCGTCAGTTCTTGTAACCTGTGTATCTCAATTAAAGGAAAGTGGTTGTATTTGGTAATGGTTGTTTCAGGTGGATGAGTATATAAAAATGATGGTTTCAGATCTGGCAACAAATATGAGGGTGTTTATAATGGCTTCTATCCGTGCTTTCTCTCTGCTGGTAATTAGCTTAGTATTATAAAATTTGTGCACTGATATATTTTATGAAAAAGAATTGAAAGTTATGCATGATTTTATTCACAGGCCATACACATCAGTTTCGATGTCTGTCGGGATTGGTCAACCTTCCAGAAACTCATCAAATGCTGAAAAAGACTTGTCGAGATTTTGCCAATAATGAACTAGTTCCCATAGCAGGCAAACTTGATAAGGAGCACATATATCCCAGAGAACAGGTAATTCAATAAATAAATGTGTTGGTAGTCATTTAAACATCAGATGTGTAGGTTTTGTTTAAACTTGTTTTTGAATCATCCATATCTGAAAATCCCATTTTCATTGTTATTTTTAATTTCTTGTGCATTGTTTAAAATAACTGCATTGAAAGATTTGACCATGCAGAATTTGGCACATGTATTTAAAGATATATGCAGAACAGCAATCCTGTCAAAATTTAAGAAATTCATACCACAAATGCAACACCTACAGTCAGTTTGGTTATTAGTAGATTGAGAAAAATGCAAGAAATGATTTTCTCCATAATTGTGTTTGAAGTATATTGAAGTTTTCATGAATTGGCATGAGTTTTCTAATGCATCCTTTGGAGTTGAGAGATAATTTTCATATTTTGTCTCTGAAGGAGAATATAAAAATCTAAATACTACTGTAAATAATTAAAGCTGTAAGCGATTTTAAAAATAAATTCTCATTGTTTGTAAATACAGTTAGCCATGTTTTATTTTTATACATATACCCTAACTATATAGCAACAATTTATGTTTGTTAATTATTTATTGTATTTTTGCTTTTCACTTTGATGATGATAATTAGCAATTTTATGAGAGCATAGATGCCAACAAATCTTTATTTTGAAGAATTATTATGTTTTGGTTTTTTTTTTTAAAATTCCGTATCCAGAACTATATTTGATATTACAGAAAATTCAAATTTGTTGGGATAAAAGTTTGAACAGGTGCTTTTGGTGTTTGCACAGGTAGGTGGTAAAGTACTTAAGCAACAAAGATAATCTGGATAGACTGGTACATAAAATGTAGTTTTTCAATGTGAAAAAAAAAAACCAAACCCAGAATGCAGATAACATGAAACCTATCAATCAGACTGTTAATAGGTGGAAAATGGCAGCTGAGATGAACATAAACTATGTAGATAATTAATGAGGAAAAATTGTGTGTATTGTTACTGATAGAGCCATAAATGCTGGAGGAATTCAAGGTTCTAGAATGGGCATAAATCATTTATTCTTATTGGACTATAATTCAACTTTCTATTTACCGTGAACAAGTATGTAGAGGTAAATAATATGCATTATGAGTTTGATCATATAGAAGTATGGTACATTTAATGGACATGTTATCCATTATGAATAAGCTGTCTAGGTTCCAACAAATTGATATCAGGATTCCAGATAAGCATGCTTATGGGTTGATAGTGATAATGATGTAAGCAAGCAAATAGTTTTCTTCACATTTTGACAGTATGATCATTGATGATCCGTTATTGATTATGATTCATGATCAATTTCAAACCAGGTACAGAAGCTTGGTGAGTTAGGCCTGCTATGTGTTGATGTACCAGAGAAGGAAGGGGGAACAGGACTAGATTATTTGGCTTATGCCATAGCCATGGAGGAAATAAGTCGAGGATGTGCATCAACGGGAGTCATTATGAGTGTCAACAATGTAAGATTTTACATTTTTAGACACTTAAGTTTATCCTTAAGTGTCTGTCTGTTACCTATAGAAGAGTTCTGTTCAACACTGGGTTAATTTCACTTTTATATGTAAATGTCTTGCCTTCCCTAATGGCAGGCATTGGCAACAGTGGGCAGGATTAAGTGTATGGGTGCCATTTAGGTGTCTTTAATTACCTTACCTTTATTTTAATTGTACATGGTATTATTAGCAACCCCAGTGCAGAGCATATATCCCTTAGAATTGTCCCAGTTTTACATGGTCACTGCACTTTTTCCATATGTTAGTAACTTTCTGTATTAAAGACTGATATAAAATATATATGAAATAAAAGCCAATAAAATTATCTTTCTAAATATGTATTACTTGTTAGTGTTATTTATTTGGATTTACACTTTATCGCGGTTGAAAAGTAAATTACAGGTAATTTACGCTTCCCGCACAAAATCAATACTGCCTTGACCTGTGTGTAACGTGTGGTTCATTTGGAAACTTATGCGACTGGGTTAATGACTATGAATATTCATGAAAATTTCCAGCCAATCAGAAAATTGAATGATGGTTAGTGCGGAATTTGAAGAATTAAAATATCACAAGCCATGCTGAAGATATAGTGATGCAAATTCAAGTGCCGATCGTACGCGATCCTCAAAGTTTACAAACATTCTTCACACGTCATTAGATTGTACATATTCTCATCTTTAATTTCATGTATAAAACGTCTGTCGCAAAAGAGATTTAGTGTGCCGGATTTTGCTTTAAAGGTAAGGACTTCTGAGTTTTTGTACTTCGCTGAGCATGTACTATGGACGCCATCTTGAATATATTACGATGTTAGTAAACAAACGTTTGTAATCAGTAGTTCAATGCCATATCGATTAGTAAATGTCCATAATATAGTGTCTACAACTTGTGGCTAACAAATACACGGTTCTAAATCGAGTTTTATCGTATATTCTTTTATTTTAAAAGCGATCGTCTTTTGAGAATTTGTCGAGATGACCGTTCTTCATAACCATGCGATATCGCAGTTAACATCAAATTTAGTTTTCTCGTTCAAATCGTTTAAACAATACCCAAAAAAATTCATTTAAATGATGTGTGAAGAACTACTTTACAGACTAAGATGTGTTTCATCAACAATGAAAACAATTTACAACTCAGTTTATATTAAAGTAGGAAGTAAAATATGAGATTTTCCAATTACCATGACAATAATTAAACTTGAAATTTTATGCATAATCCATGATTAGTAAAGCCTTGGATTTGATACATAGTTACCAGCATTAACTTTATTAAAATTTCTATTTGAATGGTTTTGCTGTGGAGAAAAGAAACATTTTTGATTTAACACCATATATTAACATGTTGCTGTGTGTGTTAGCACACAAAATATTACAAACAAAATTTAAATATTGGTGAGATTTTTCTTAAAATAACTTTCCCTGTTGTAAACGTACATCTTCAATAATGGCAAATACGAGTCCAGCATGTTGTTTTACATAAAGCTGGAAAGTTTTATGAATTTATCATTAAAAATAACAAAATTACATCAATTTATGTCAAATTTCCTTTTTTTCTGGTGCCATGGATTTATCGCGTGTGACAGTATTATTATAAGGAAAAAGGTGAGCAAATTGATAGAAAATTGGTAACTTTAAAATGTCATAAGTTTACTTCTAGTAGAGATATTTTCAAAATTTAAACTGTTCTATGCTGCTTGAGATGAGATCTATCACTTAACAGTATTTTAAAAGCAATTAAATGACAATGAAAAATCAGCTGGGGTTGCTAGTATTATTCACACCATGCATGTAATGTGTGCGCTCACCATCACAGCTAAGTAATTGACATGGTGATTGAGACAGTCGAAAATTTTGCATTGGGTGGGTTGGGTCAGGTAGGTATTTTTACGATGTTGGATATTTGCAAAAGGTCACGAAGAATGTAGTAGCAATATGTGTTTTCACACCTTATCATTATATATTAGGTAAGTGGAGCTGGATAGTTTTAGTCAGTCTTATTTCTTATGTTTTTGTTGTAACATCAGTCTGCACACATATTTATGTTGTGTTTAGATGTTATCTGAGAGGAAACATTTGTTTAGATTATTCATTGGAATTACAAACTGCTCATTGGACTAAAATATTATTCTGGACTATTGTGAATTATTCTAAGGAGTTCTGGACAATGCCATTTTGATGTATCAGGAATGTTAGCAGACCATTACATTTGAGAATCTGAAATTCACTCGAACATTCGAGTCTTTTGGACTTGAATATAACTTTTTAGGAACTTTTTATTAATGCAGGAGTTGTTTTATGGAAAAGGTGTTCTCAGTCAGGTTCCCAGATTTATTGTTTCCCATTTTTTTTAGTCCACTATTGTTACAATAACCAGATTAGGTGCGAGCAGTTTAGTAATTTTGTCAGCATGACTTATTTTTCATGTTAGGCCGTATGTACTATGTAAAAAAGATATATTGATAATAAGATAGAAAAGTGTAATTGATAGATGATCTGACCATTGGTTTCTTTCACAGTGTTTAAAATTGATTGGCAATTTGATCCTGATTGTATTTTGGATGATCATCCTTAAAGTCGACAATTAACGTCTTTCCAAGATCAAAAATTGGGTTTGTCTCATTTTCATTGAGGGTCCAGATATGATTGTGAACTTGGATGAAACTTTGTCAGAACCATTCTTAGTAATATTATACGATGGCAAATAACTCCAATCATCATACAGAACATGGCTGATGTTTATTTTACCTTTCTCATTTATTTTAAACAATAGACTTAAACAAATACTGCTAGCTTACTATACATGATTATATCAACTTAACTGATTATCAACACAAGTACCTGACATGTTGTGCATACTTTGCCAGATTAGGAAGTTACAGGTAGATCAGAAATCCTGATTGATAATTAGTCTCTTTACACTAAGGAGTACCACCTAGCAAGCAGATTTCAAGCCTTGGTGCAGTGTCATTGTAACAGTCAGTTTATTTAGATAATTTGCAGTTTTATTATAAAAATACAATTTCAGAACTTAGGTATTCTGTTATGTAGGTCAGATTTAATCATGTGCACATTAATTCAAACCTGTTGTTCATCATTAACTGAATATTCCATTATATTGACTATTGTAGTGAGAGTTGACTCCATTGTCTACTTGACAAATCCACATTCAAGTCTTCCACACTCCACCCAGGTTCAAATTCCTAGCTGACCCACAGACCAAACAGAATCGACCATTTGACACTGCATTGTCCTTACATCCCATGGTCTTAAGTTGACTCACTCCCTGTTGGGTTCTACCATTGCAGACCTCCTTACAGCATGGTGAAACAATAAACTCTTGACGATCATTTCTGTGCAGTTGATGCTTGTCCCAAATTTTTTTAAATCATGGATCAACTACATCCTCAATCTAGCAAGGATGTTTCCCGTGTAAATCCTGCATTATCCTTTTGCTACAAATACAGCTAAGCACACAGGTTCTCTATCCAAATATTGAGTCCACTAAACCTGCTTGCTTTGCCCCACTTAAAGAAATGTTTCTATGAAAAAGTGGTGGACTTGCTCAAGCAAGGAAACCCACCACAATTTAAGTCAGTGAAAGGAAATGGATAGTGTCTGAGTGTGGAAGCAGCAGAGACATCTCTCCCTTAAAAACTCTAATACTCTAATTAGTTGGGGTTTTTTTAATTGTCTTTTGAGATTTTAGCTCTAATCTTAATGAAGGGTTGCCATTCCCCTCCTTCAGAGATACTTAGCGATCATGAAAGGGAGAATATAGGACTGTACAAATGCTTTTTCAACTTTTAATCTGATTGGCTGAGGTTGTTACCACTCTGGAAGTCATATTTGAGAGCAGGTTTTGATCAGAATTGGAATATATGTTTCTGTCTTCAGGATCCTTGACTGTTTTAATGATCAAGATCAGTGCCTATAATGAGATGATGTTGAATGTGTTTGACTTTAAGTCTCATTTTTGATCTGTTTTATTTTATTGTCGTCAAGATCTTGGATGACTTGGACTAGGAGCAAGAGGCTGCATTATCAGTTATCAAAGTTGTATCAGGATACAGCACAGTCCTTAAATTCAGTATGATATATATTGCACAATCATTAAATTTGACATGATATATATTGTACAGTCCTTAAATTCAGCATTATATATATTGCACAATCCTTAAATTCAGTATGATATATATTGCACAATCGTTAAATTCAAATGATATATGTTGCACTGTCATTAAATTCAGCATGATAGATATTGTACAATCCTTAAATTCAATATTATATATATATATTGCACAATCCTTACATTCAGAATTATATATATTGCACAATCCTTAAATTCAGCATTTATATATATATTGCACAATTGTTAAATTTAGCAAGATATATATTGCACAAATGTTAAATTCAGCATGGTATAAAGTTTGGGAGTTAGCTGACATAGGATGTGTTCTTACAGTACTGTGTTCTACTGCACAGTGAAAAGGCCAACTGTTAAGTTTCATAAGCCATGTGTTTGATATCAGGCCTCATGTTTAAACCTTTTGGAACTGGACATTTTTGACAAAAATCTCGTTGGGATGATGAAAGAGCTTGAGGTAGAAAGCTTGGTATGCTTGGTTTTATGCATATGTAGATCACCTGATTACATTTTCATGCTGTTATAGACTTTTCATGATTATTGAGACCTTTTTGTGACTTAAATCTTTTGCCACCATTTGAACATATACATGTTTTACATGTATAATTTTGTTTCTCTTTTTTGTTTTTTTACTTTCAGTCTCTTTACCTAGGTCCAGTCCAGAAATATGCAACACAGCGACAAAAAGAAAAATTCCTTAAGCCATTTCTTCATGGTGACAGAGTTGGTTGTTTTGCTCTTAGTGAACCTGGTACGATAGATATGTTAATTGGGTATACATATGTTTTTTTATGATAAAGTACATAAGATTCTATTCCTAAAAGATTTTTATACCATAATCTTTTTGTAAGCAGAAATGAGATATGGGCATCATCATCATAAAGTTAAGAAATATTTCATGAGACTTCCATGTTTTGAAAAGGATTTAATTTAGTTTTTAGAATAGTTATAATATATATATATATATATATATATATATATATATATATATATATATATATATATATATATATATATAAAGGATTTAATTTAGTTTTTAGAATACATATATTGACACATAAGTCAGGTCCAACAGCAAAACTGCATAGATCCAGATCTGCCATTGCTTAATGTGGAATAATCAGTAGAACAAACAACATAGACCCTAATCTGATGGCTCATTATGCTATGCAGATCAGGATGTATGTTGTATACAATTGGACTTGACTTAGAAGCAAATACATGTGGTTGTTCAACAGATCGGAAAGATGAGTGGATTAAATCTAATTGTTTTTCTTTCTATTAGTATTACAACACTATGGTCTTAAACTAAGTAAAAGAGAAGAGCAGAAACCAACAAGTTTTGTAAAATTCAACAGATAATTTATTTCCCAAGATTACAAAGTGAAAAATAAAAAAGAACTTACAGTATTGTGAATTAAATCCCAAATAGTAATCAGCATTCTGTCACAAGTTCAAATGTAAGAAGTTCCAAATGAATTCCAGCTGTATTCCAAATAAATTCTGATATTGAATTTGCTGATGTGCCTGTAGTTTCTAATGTGTTAATTTGCCAGTGGCTTGGATTGTGATGATGTGGTATGTGTTAATTTTCCAGTGGCCTGGATTGTGATGATGTTCTAACAGTCTTTTGATGTATCATAATAATATAAACCAATAATGTCCTTGTCTGAATTCACTATAATTCCAAATTAATGTTCCAGTCAAAGAATATTATTGATGTGCACTTTGTATTTCAAGTGAATGATAATTTGAGTAAATAAATCCACCCAAATGAAAAACTGAACACAAAAATAGAACTGATTCTGCTTCAAGATGTTAAGGCAAGGATGAGTAATTTTTCAAGTAAACAAAATTATATAAAAAAGCTGCAATGCAATAATAGAGCCTGAATGTAGGTCAGTCACCTCTATATAACATTAAAAGTTGTCAACAAGTTCAGGAATTCCCAAGTGAAAGACTCTCCTAGACTCAGATTCAGATGAACATGTTTACTTCCAAATAGAATGATCTGAATATTTAAGCTATTCTCTTAGAGAAATGTTTATCTATATATTATATTGTTTTCTGGTCAGGTACACCATGAACTTGATTTTGGACAAGGTCAAGTACAAAATACAGATATACATAACATACAATCATTAAGAAAAGCCAACAAATAATACAAAATTAGATATGCATAACATTAGTCAAAAATGACATGTGAAATGGTGACATTTGGAAAAATAATCTATATTATTTTTAAAAAATAATTTTTAAAAAAATAGGATGTGAAATGGTGACATTTGGAAAAATAATCTATATTATTTTTAAAAAATAGCATATTCATGGCCAAATTTTTAAAGTTTCTCATAAGAACATTCAGTCATTTTATTTATAGTTTTAGCTTATTAATGGCAGTTGTGCAGTATTGTGTATACACAAATACATGTTTGGGAGAATCTGTATAGTATTTAATAGAAATGTGACTGCTCTGGTCACCTAGTGGTTAGAGCATCCACCTCAGATGCGGTAGGTCGCGGGTTCAAATTCTGGCTGAGTCATACCAAAGACTTAATAAAAATGGTACTAACAGCTGCCTCGGTTGGTACTGAACATATAGACGTTAGTGTTAGGACTGGTCGGCCTGGTGTCAGGATAATGTGACTGGGTGGGACATCATGCTACATGTCTGTGGCATGATGCCCCAGTGCTAGACATCACTATATACTGCCTCACTGCAGACATAGTAGTGATACAACTGAACAGTTGTTAAAGCTACATTAAAATTCCAAATCACACACACACACACACGCACACACACACAGAAATTTGGTTCAGTTACGAGTCATGGCTGTTTTAGACCGCATCATTTTAAATAAATGGTTTTGTATTATTTATCTGTATATTTATTTATTCCTACTTTAGCTACACCTACATTTGTTTTCAGAAATAGTATCTACTTCATAAATACCAATAGAATATGACATTTTTCTGTAATGTATCAGTTTCTGTTGTTGGTTTTGATCAACACTCACATTATTTTGGCATTTAACACATGTAGATGAGATACTTAAAAATGTGGACAAAAGGAAGAATATGTAACTAATTTGTGACTTCCTGTTTACAGTTGAGAATCCAAAGACATCAGTATGGGAGAAAGAAAGAGAGACAACTTGAATACCATGCTTGGATATGATTTTATTTTATGAAGTAAAGTTAGATTACATTAAAAATTAAAAAGGTTAAAACTAAAGGTTTATGATTTATTTTTGTGTTATATTGATCCTTAAAAACTGCAGCTGCTTTGCAATTACTTTATGCTCTGGTACTATTTTTACTCATTTTTAATTGAGTACCAGTCCATAAATAACTTTTAAGCAATTAAAAATATTTTAGAGCAGGATGACTGTGTTCTTGGCAAACTATGTAATGATGTTTAATGACTCCATTTTTCTTCATACAAGAGCTACACACAACAAGCGTTTCTCTTGTTGACAAAAGTGACATCTATTCATTAAGACAGAGGCCTTTTTTCATTGGTTCATGCATGCAGGATTGAGTTATCTTTTCATAAATCATGAGTATATAGCAAGTTTTGGATAAACTTAACAGCACATGATTTATTGCAGGTAATGGGAGTGATGCGGGAGCAGCCTCAACAACAGCCAGATTGGTAGGAGATTCTTGGGTGCTGAATGGTACAAAAGCTTGGATTACCAATGGATATGAATCTGAGGCTGCAGTGGTATGTTGATAATGTAGCTTCATTATTTCATCTTGGGAAATATCCAGAAAAAATCTTTTCCATGTATGTGGCGAGCTAGGAAGATCTAATCTGAGGGGATAAGAATTTTGCCAGGGACAAGGGTAATTTTTGTCACATAACTCAGACAATTCTTTCCAACATTCATCTTTTAATAGTTCATTCCACACAGCATCACAAATAATATCCATGTCTGTTTCTCACTGAATTTTCACATCAGCATCTCAAAATGTTGCTAAAATTCCCAATTTTGTTTTATACACAAATGTATTAAAAATAATTCATATTGACATATAACACAACACCATTCATTTGATACATACTGAGAAAGACTGGTCTCTGTAGTGTAATCTGCCACATTTGTCCTGAGTTATAGAAGAGTAAGGTTTTGATACAGCAAAGAAATCAAGGGGAGGCAACTACATTATAGCCGATCAGGAAAGCTGAATAAACAAACTGACTCTTTCACAACTTATGGTGGCACCAAAGAATTTGCCGTAAACAGACCGCACTGTTTCAGCATGAATTGAGTGGCACGTGTTGCACTGTATTTTGTATCGATTAAGCCCGAAAAGGACTGAATATGGATCATTTAGGCAAGACTGGAAAATTGTCAAATCTGCAAATAATTACATCTTGACATTTCCTTCCACTTCTAAATTTTCTTTTCGATAAAGAATTATTTGATCAGTGTTAAAGAAGAGTTTATTCAATGAATCCTGCACAAACCAGTAAAACATCTGCAGACAACAAAGGAAATCAATCAGCAGTTGTTTTTCAGCATGGTGAACTAATGTGGTGTGGAAAGGAAATTGGTAGAAGTCAAAACGTCGAGTACTAGCTAGAAGTTTCTAAAGACTTTTGCATATATTTGGCCCTTTATAAAACAGTCTTTTAAAAAAGGAGTTGTTTATGTTCACTGTAATGTGTGCGAATCAGACTTTTCTGTCACACAGATGGTAGAAGTAATGTAAGAAGACATGTTGAGTGAAAATCCAGGCAGGAATGTGCCAAAATAAAAGCCAGAAATAATTCTATGTCCTCATTCAGTAAAGGACAGTGTCGGACAATGAGGAAATGATGAGTGAGCTTTTGGCCAAGTTAAACTTGCCATTGAAAATAGCTGTTTCATTAAGCCAGATTTTAAGAAAATGTTTCTGGACAGTAAAATTGCAGTAGGTAAGATAAACTATTTCAGATTATAGGTAGAATAAGCAGAGTGATACTGATTTTAGAAAAAGTTGTTTCTTTTCTTGGGAAAAGAAACAAATAATGATGTATTTTGCCTTTAAAGACAATAAATGTATTTCTGGATGAAGATTTTGTTATTGTTGAACTTTTATCTTACACTACCAGCAGAGGTTGAAGCCTTTGGACCGACTGCCTTTGGACTACAATTGAGCTGGGAAAGGGTAAACGGGTTTGCATACCGATATCTTAGTAGTGAGAGTCCCCACTTTGAGGGGACCACTCCAGTTGCCTAGTGGTTAGAGAGTCTGCCTCGGATGCGGGAGGTCATGGGTTTTTGAACCATGGCTGAGTCATTCCAAAGACTTATAAAAATGGTACTAGCAGCTTCCTCGCTTGGTGCTCAGCATTAAGAGTTTAGTGTTAGGACTGGTCAGCCTGGTGTCAGGATAGTGTGACTGGATCGGACATCACTATAAACTGCCACACTACAGACATCATAGCGATATGACTGGAAAATTGTTAAAGCTGCATTAAAAATCCATATCACAGACACACACACCCACTTTGAGGGACTTTTAGTTTATGGTCCTAGATCCTAATATTTCAAAATTTTATCACCGTTATACTGGACTCTCACTTTTGGGGGCAAAAATGTGGCCCTTGATTTATATTTTTAAAAATCCCAAGGAAAGCTCTGGGAATTTTTACCAGAAGGTTTGGATGGGAGGTGTCTGTTACTGGCATAATTTTGGCATCTTAGGATTCCAATTTTCCAAAGAATTTTTGTTGATCATGTTGTCTTGGTTAAGCTCAAACTTTTGGGTGCAGATTTATGAATTTAGTCTATTGTTTCTTTCAGGTTTTTGCAACAACAGATAAAAAAGCCAAACACAAGGTAATTATCATTGGACCATACACACAGATTGTGAAGAAGATATTGTGGGACAACTATTAGGATATAATCACGGATCACACTGGGCTTCACCAATGTCAAAATTGCTTTTTTTTTTTTCCTTATTGGGGACACAATATACCATCTGGCAATTTTTTGGGCAACAACATTTTTGGCTGTTAAAATTATATATAGTCTTGAGTTTGGAGTAGAGAAATTCAAAGGCACCATGATAGAAAGCTGCAAACTTGGATATAAAATTGCACTGGACTCTATTGTAACATAAACAAATCCTTTGTTCATATCGACAAACCGCCCTAACACAGTATTGCTATATCATAATTTTTTTATGCTGATGTCTGGCCTTAGTACTGTATGCTGCAATATAAAAAAAAATATTTGTGCTACCTGACTGGCTACAATCAACCACCTCCGAAGGTGGGTGTGGGAATGACTACAGTCGACTAGACGATGGCAATATTTTTTCTTTTTGAAAATGTAGCAGAAAAAAAAGTTTTGCTGAAACTTCAAAGTAAAACTGATTACCTTTGAAACACCGAATTGTTCTATATTTATACTAAGTACATGAAAAAAAGTTTGTCTCAGTCAGTGTTCTACAATTATTTGATGTTGCCACAGCAATAACAAGCAGGCATTTGTTTGGTCCTTCAAAGAGGACCTTTACCGGCACCTTCAGTAACACATGCACCTTCATCAAAGCAAGCCGAAGACAAAAGGAAGTCAGCAACAAACTTAAATAAAAGCATTGGGGTTTTTTTCACAGTGATTGGAACATATTTATTGTGCTGTGAAAGTTTCCTTTTTGCAACAAAAAGTTCATGCTTACAATCGCTACCAATTTCAGTGTAAAACCCCAGTTAAAGTGCCATTATTTTGAAACAGTAGATACCTGGCCATCAAGTTAAATGAAGGTGGGACATCTTGCAAGAATGTTTATTTAACTTTTTATTTTGTTCACTTTTTCATCTCCCTATGAATAGCCTCATCCACTTGGTAGCCTTGGCAATATGGAAGTTGTCTCTGGCTGACCAAAATTTAGGCCAGTTTAAGTACATGAGTATGTAGCATATCAGCAACTCTACAGCAACGTGCTACTAGTATAATGAATATCAGAGTCAGTTGACCTATTGCCACTTGTCAATCATGCTGATCAATTGACCAATCAGCGAGTGTAAATTAGACAAACCTCCAGGCATTGCTTACGGCAAGCTGCTTGTAGCAATAATGAATTGATTATGATAAGTAATTACAATTTTTGCACTGATTTCTTGATTTCTTGATCAGTAAGGGTGAAAAGAAGGCAGTGGGATCCTTGTAATTCTGACTGTCAATATTGAGATTGTCTAAAGGGAGGAATTAGATTTATTCCTTTCCCAAAACATAGACAAAACTTCGATCAATAAAGACATTTTTTGTGGCCCCATGTATGATCAGATTAATATGGAAACAATTGATGGCAATTACAACATGTTTGCTTGCATAAAAGTATGTAGAAAAGCATGTTCCTTCAATGGCTTGAAGGAAAAAAAAAAGAACTGAGATTGAAAATTATATGTAAAAATAAACGTTCCTAGAATATGGGTGGAGAACCCCCAACTTTCAGGCTTTGATGTATATTACTTTTTCTTGTATAGGAAGCACTGAACCCCAAACTGCATTATTTTAAAGTTTGAAAATATACACTTTAATGTTGGCTTGTCCTAATAACAATGATTTATCGTCTCGATCTTTCAGACACTTGAATGACTCTTTACTTTCTCATTGGACTGAAGGATGGGTGGGGATATAAAAATAAAGAAATACAAAAACAATGGTTTCAGATAATTATCTACCGATATATTAAGTATGCATTTACATGTTTACATCAGCAGACATCATTGGTCAAAATTCCTTCTGATGAACATAGTAGAACTTTAAAATTATTATGTACAACAGTATACTTCTAAAAAAGTAATTATTTATGATTTTGTTATTAATTTTTAATTCATTTACTTCCAAGGCAGCATGAACATAAGCCAGATAAAATTAATAAGGATAAGATTATATACTAAACACATTAGCATCCTTGTACATCAAAAAGTTCTCAAGCAGCTTTAAAATTGATTTTTATTATTTACTGATATAAAACCCTAAGATTATTACTATACGAACTTGAGCTACAAATATAAAATATTGTCTACTGCAGTATAATTTATGCAACTTTGAAATTTTACATTTTTAAGAATAATACAAATCATTTTCAATAAACATATCACTTAAGCTGAAACATATTTCTTTGCCAAATACTGCATGTTTGTTGGAGGTTAGCAGGGCATCATGTCACATGATTTGGTAGGCGGAGCAATCTATCATCTTGCATAAGGTAAGTTGTTTTGTGAAACTTCTTTGTTAACAATGGGATATAGATCAAACGAGGATTAACATTTTTATGTATATATATATATATATGTTAGTTGTATTTTCTAACGGGATTTGACTGATACATGAATTTTCTAACATATTATCTAATACTCAAATTCATGTATTTTTCATATAGATGTACATTATTTAATACATTGTGGAGTGTACTACACAAATTTAAGTTGTCAATATACAAGTGTATTCCAGATCAGTTGTCTTCATTTAATAAAAATTTCCATTGGTTTTTTTTCTGTCTGTGTAAATCCCAGTCACTGATGACAGGTCACCTAAAAAATTTCACTTGTATGCGAAATTTCAGTTTATTTTCAGCTCCCTCCCCCTTACTTATCGAAACATCTGCTCATGTTGACAATATTAACTTGGTCCCAAGGGTGTTGAGATAAACAGATAGCAGTGTATTATGAAACTGGTGACATATTTTTAAAATTGGCGACAAGATACTGAGGTTGGCAAATTTTGGCAACATTTTTTTTAAGCCAGCGCCAACCCTCAAAATAAAACAGAGGGCATAATTATTTGTCGTTTTTACTAAGCAAAATTTACTCTGGTCTTTCCTTCAATCCAAAGAAAATGTTGTGAAAAAAAAAATATCGGGTACAATATATAATATGCCAGAGGGCCATATTGCTGTTGTTTGTGCTACCTTAGGTTAATGAAAATATTCAACTGGGCTACATGATCCAGTAAAAACTGTTTATAATCTTTCACAGGGGATTGTGATTTTTAGAACATTTTAACTAAAGAACATTATATCCAAATTCATCATTCATTTTTCAGAATGTCTATGTACATGTCCATGTTAATGTACATTCAGTGGCATACATGTAGTAAGCAATTTATATTGGTATGATTACTGTAAGAAAAATTGATTTGAACTTACAGGTAATGTTTTTGCCATCCACTGAAAGTGACAGCATAACCATGCACCAGCCGTTGAATTATAAAAATTACATTTATTTGAAAACATTTCTATTCAATAATTTTATTACTTGTATATTAGCCGTTATTTATTTGGATGGGAAGAAATTGTCAGTCATCATATGTTCTTTTGCTATTTCAGAGATTTATTGTTGATATATATTATTCAGTGACAAGAAAATGCTGATAAAGAATATTAAGGCCCTCTAAGCTGTACTTGCTTATTCAATATACAGGTATAGAATTACAGCTAAAGGATATTTCTAAATTATTTTGGTCACAAAACTACAAAACAAATATTTCTTTTCATTGTTTAATGGCATTGAACCATGAACCCATTAATCTAAAGTACAAATTATGACTGAGGTGTAATCATCACACCTTTAAACATCTGCCATTGTTTACTTGCCTTTAGCATGTCAGGTGATAAAGACATTATAATTGAGCCAATTTCTTGAGTGGACCAAACAAATCAAACCCTTAAACCAATTAAATACTGTAACAAAGGAACTTTATATCAATGCCTTTAGAATACATAGTAATTATGAATTTGGCTAGAGAAATTAAACTTTACTGTATCATGATTCATTCAAAATTTTTCTTTAGATACTATACCCAATCATAATACATTAGGAATACGTCCACTAATTCACAGATTCAGCCCTTCACAGCAAATAGAGATGTTCTTTGGTTTCTTTCACAACAGAAGCATTTATAATTGGTGGTTTGTTTAGCTTGGAAGTCAGACTAGTGTGGTCTCCCCTTGGATACATGGATTGGTACTCAATCCCACCAATCATCAGTTACTATTGCTTGTGTTTGAATGCACAGACTTTATTGAGGCCTTGCAAATATCAAATTCACATATGACTTTTCATCAGTCAAGCAATTTTTTGAGGTTTTTTCTTGTCAGGGAAGTATACTTAGCCATTTTATGTCTATTTCTTAATTATAGATGAATATTCGGCACTTCATCATATCTAACTCTGTCATACAATAAGATTTTAATAGACTGGCTGTATTGTGTATAGCAGGGCTGAAAATTAATGCTAATCTGTTAATTCTGGATCTGTAAATTTGTCACTCAACCCCAGCCCTCATAAGAGGTCTTGTTTTAGAATACTCCAATAAATGAGCCCCCAAAGCTGTATTGGTATGTTGGTATGTGGCATTCCAGTAAAGGTTTGGAGGTTGATTTATCAGACTAGTGTCACATGCATTAATCTAATCATGATATGGCATTCCCATTCATGGTTGATTGATCTTTTTTTGTTAGTTGAGTGTCTGTTAAGACTCTGCACTTGACAAGGTACAGTGAATGCTAGCATCAGAAAGCAGATTTTTTTTAGTAAATTGTGTTTCTCTAATAATACTTCCCCGATCATGTTAACGTTAGAAATATAAGCCTGCTACATCCTGAATCATACCCTACTACAAGATGAAAGTTCATCTATCTAGCTATCATTCAGACTAAGGGCAATAACTCTCGCCTATTACCTTCCCTTGCCACTTCAAGTTATCACTGGTTTTCAGCTGAGCAAATTACCAGTGAGGATGGTCACATAGCAGGGTGGATGGGAGGGTCTTTAAGTAATGTGATTGAGTAAGAATTCTTGGAGAAATATAATAAACTACAAACATTTGCTCTCTTCTCTGAATACATTCCCTGGTCACATTAACATCATGAGAATATGTAATAGGAGGCAGGAATGCTGAGAATCCTAGCTATAGCTCAGGTATCATTTTAGGGTAAAAAGATTGGATTCCTGATGTGATTCTCTCTCCAACTTAAAGCAACATGGCCTATGGTCATGTGAACTGTGACCATTCAGTCAGGTTAAGAAACCAATTATTAAAAACTTATTACTGTCAAAATTTACTGGTGTATCCATTGAAGCTAAGAAGGTGTGCTGGTTTGATTGGGTCTTTTACTCATCTGGGCTGCAGGAACAGGACCCACCAGATTCAGGTTTTGTCTCTGCAGAGCTAAATCCCTGAGATAAAAGCTCAAGAAGATTGACTCTGCATGCTAGGCAATAGCTTCTATGATGTCTCAGATCAAAATATTGCATTTGAATGCAAGCATATTGTGGCTTTAACAACTTGGTGTGTAAACAGGCATCACGACATATCAAGATTGGCAGAGGCAGTCGATGCATTCACCACCTGAGTGGTGAGCTGCTGTATTAATGACCCAAGCAATTCAGGCCATTGGCTCACAGGCTGGCCAAATCCAACACCAAAGATGTGGCGACAGTGGCCAACTCAGATGGTTGGACAGTTGTGGATAGCAATACAATAGTATAGGATTGATCCATTGAATCAATTCAAAACCCCATGCAGGGGTCTTATGTCATCTGGGCTGCTTATGGGGGGAGGGTACACCAGACTAATGTATCAAAAACCATAGTAGATACACTCTTGGACCGTATGGCACACACACTGCATGGTACTGATGAATAACTTTTCGCATACGCAAGGCATGAATTATGAGTGTCTCCCTTGGCCTTGAACTTGTTACATTTATCACACTTTGTCCACAGATTTCACTGAAATAATAAGATAAAACAAATGCAACAAATAAATATCAAGTAATCATGCATCATCTTAATAAGTCACTAAAACAACACCCATTACTAACTGGATCAGTGAGCAATAGGCAGTGTGTGTGAAAACATGAATAACAAAATTCATCAAAGATGTACCATGCAATCTAACAATGACCAAGTCTGAGAAAGCGAAAAAAAATCACAAAATATTCATAAAATTAAAAAAATAATATTTACTACCTGTTTAGGAATGAATACTAATCAAAATAAATCCAAAATTCTCCATGGATGGTTCAGTTAAACAAAAAAATTGTCTTGGATTGATGGGAGGTATCTCATATGATGTTATTGTACAGAAGCAAAGCTTAAAAACTGGTGACTCCATGTGGTGGCAAGGGGAGGTAATGGACAAGAGCTATTGCCCATGGTATGTATGAGATATGAAACAGAAAAGACAAATTTTTCTCAGGATTTGTGAGGTAGCAGGTTTATATTCCTACTGTTAATGTAATCAGTGAATGTATTCAGAGGAGAAATGACTAAATGTTCTTCGACACAACAGTACATTTGGGTGTCAAACAGTTGGCACACACTTCAAACTACCACATAAACTTGATTAAGTCAACTTGACTGTAAGTCAACACCCACCCCCACCCACTCATTTTACTGGAGTTGATTCTGCATCTTCATGGGGGATGGAGAATTGATATTGACATTCTCCATGAAAGTAATCAGAAATTCAAGTTGGGAGGATTTTTTAATGGTATTGTAAATATTGCTGTTCCAATGTGATGGAGCATGCTAACAAAAATGTTGTATGCATGAAAAAACATTCACTCAGAAAAGTGGATGGCTGAATTTAAATACAGAATAAAGTGGATTCCTGGAAGTCCAAGTTTGTGCGATTAAGTGAAAGATGAAAATTGCTTATCGGTAGAAAGGAAGACTTAACCTGTATGATTTATGTTTCCATTCTGTTATTTATGATCATTTTGACCATTATATAACGACAACTATCCATAAGTGATAACATTCAATTTATGGCTCCCTGTTAATGATTTTTTAACCTCCATATTAAGGGCACCTGTCCAGATAGAACAACAATTGTTGATCCTTCATTTATTTGTGATCATTATGACCTTTATATCTATCATGGACAAAATGCAATCTCTTATTTATGATCATTCTGACTGCTATATAAAAGACACCAGTCCATAAAAGATAATATCATGATTTCTCAATGTTCTTTATAGACAGGTGTGACTGTAGATGAATAGCAGGGAACTCTAAAGCTTAGAATTTTGTTTCATTAGCAGATTAATTCTGTTTTTGTTGTTTACTTTTATATGCAAGTCATTGTTTCCAGGATTATTGAAGATTAAAGCTTCCAAAACAGTAGAGAAAGTTAAGGTAACTTGTATATAGTTGAATCCAGCTTTAGACAACATAGACTATGATCTGCCACCGCATAATGTGCCAGCAGATCAGAGTCCATGTAGTTTGTTTGACTGATTACTCCTAACAAACTGCATAGATCCAGATCTGCTGGCACATTGTGCAATGGCAGATCTGAATCTAAGTAATTTGCTGTTGGAATTGGCTTATAAATGAGTATATACTGTACCAATTTGAATTGGCTTATAAATGAGTATATACTGTACTTTTTGTTTTAGGGTATCAGTGCCTTTTTGGTTCCCAAGCCTACTGAAGGATTATCACTGGGAAAGAAGGAAGACAAACTCGGAATCAGAGCATCATCAACATGTAACCTGATATTTGAAGATTGCAGAGTACCAAAGGAAAATCTTCTTGGAGAGCTGGGTATGGGCTTTAAGATAGCTATGGTAGGTGACTGTATTTCTGTTGCAGTACTTTTCTCTGACTTTATATACTTTTGTAAAATACATTCTTTCATAGCTGAACCTTGATTTTATATCTCCCCACCACTACTACCACCACAACCACCACTCAAATCTTAGTCCACTCTATCATACTATCATATTTTGTGATTTAATATTATTGTGTTGATCTGTTAAATTGTGCACACTTAGTTTTCACATTGGAACTTATAAGTTTTCATTCTGGTTCCAACTTTTCATCTTACCATTGACAGAAATAACTAAATTCTGAGGGATATTGCCAATAAATACTTGTATAGTTTCTTGTCATGGCATTTGACTATGTGTTTTCAGAATATGATCACTAAAAAGTGAAATATAAATGTTTAGTCACTTTGCTGGCATTCATGGAGTTTTGTGATGGGTTACAAACATCAAACATCAATACACCAACTTGACGTGTTTTGTTTTTCTCCGTAATGCAGCAAACATTGGATTCTGGTCGAATAGGAATCGCATCCCAGGCTCTCGGAATAGCACAGGTAAGACAGTGAGCTTTAGTTGTAAATGAAAAACATCAGGAAAAATGTATTGTAAGACTTGTTTATGATTGTCTTCAGTAGTGTGCTAGTTATTAATGACTTGGGGGCCATCTTAGACCTGATATACAGCGTGGTGGATATTAGATCAATTTGCTTTGAATAACTGTTTGTGTTATGCAGATATAGGTAAATAAACATATTGAAGCAAGGCTTATAAAACTTGTTATATAAGTCATATTGCACCATATGTACTAAGCAATTACTCTGTATGATAAATCTGACCACAAGTCATATGTTTCAAATTTTGGAACAGAAATTGCTGTATGCTGTAAAGTGATGTCTACAACCCTTGGCTGTTAGAGCAGTCAAATGTTGGGCCATAAAGGTCACAGGTCCATAAACTACAAAATAATTCATTGAGCCAGGCAGAGACAAGAGAGCTTATACAAATACAGCTTGTTAAACCATGTGAATATGCAAGGAACATAATAAAAGATTTGTACATCAAGATTTATAAAACTTGCTCTACCAGTTGTATTTTAATGAGCCTTACAGTTACACAGAAGGGTGGAATCCTAACATCAGGTCAGCCTGAGTTGGCTTCTATGGCATGGCACTTTACTCTGATTGCTTTGGCACTATTTATATACACATTTTGCTGTGCCTAAAATTGCAAATTAATTAATCATTTGTTCAGTTGTACTCATAAGCTTTGTATAAATTAATGTCCATTGATTGATGTAGACCAGGGTCCAACTAATTTCAAATGTTAAGGTACCTGGAAAGAACCTTGTAGCCCAGCTAAATTTAGTATCCCAGAGGGGTATTTTGAAACTGTTTGTTTTAAGTCTGCTGTCTTACCTTAATCATTGAAAATGTTTTTTTCATTTGAGAATACATTTATAGTTATGAAAATGTACACTTAGTCAATATTTCTTGCAGTAGCCTACTTAGTCAATATTTATTGCAGTAACCTACTGGGCTACCTGAACTGAACACATAGTAATCCAGACCCAGTATTTGGGTAGCCTCTTCAGAACAGAGTATCAGATTTTTGTTGCACCCTGACAGATCTTGATTGACATCCCATTAGCTTTTGCACACTAAAGCATTTACAGTTCAGTCTAGTTTTACTGTATTTAAAAGGCTAGATGATATTTAAGAAAATGATTGATGTTGTTCTATTGAAAATTAGATATCTTTGAAGTAGTAGGTATAAAACGTCACCAACATGCTCATAAATTATGATTGAATCTCTTCAGGAAAGATAAAGTTTTAGAAGATTATAAACATCATTTCATATGTAGCCCTGCAAAATTCAAATTGCCCTGTCAGGCAAGTGGATTTTTATATTGGCAAGGAAATATCCTGATGTAGATCACGTGTTATGAAAGATGAAATTAGATAGCAACTTTTAGACAACTTCCCATCTGTCTTTGTACGGCAACGTTCATATAAAACCTGCAATAACTTCATGTGTATATTTGAGATGAAATGAAATCATAATTTTGAATAGACATATTTTCATTTACTTTAGATGCTTTTGAAGCAGAAGTTTGAATGGGCAAGTAAAAATCTCAAATTTATTTTACTGTTGGCAAGTGAGTGCTAAAAGAAATTTTGAAGACCTGAATGGAAATGAACTCACATTTTGCATTTGTGTGACCCTTAGGTAATTGGAGCAGTATACATCATTGTTTTGTTGAAATTACCCATTTCATTGATTTCACTTTCCTTTGCAGAGAAAGGTGGAAGGAGTTTCTATACATGAAATGAAAAATTATAAGTAAATGACATTTTCAGTCTCAGCTGCACGGCTGCATTATGCTTATAATGTGATTTTAATGATTCTTTGCAGGCTGCCTTTGAATGTGCTATAGACTATGCACAGAAAAGAATAGCCTTTGAACAGCCCATTTCCAAGTTACAAGCAATACAGGTTAGTAAACTGGAAAGAAACATAAACTGTTTCATGAATAATTTCCCTAAACTGGACATGGTGGACAAAAAACTTTGGCTTTTTATGGAGGTAGCTTGATTTGTGTTAGAATGGCCTAGTTGTATGGAGGGAGATTACCACCATAATTCTATGCATGTATTTTCTTATCTTCCTTGATGCATTATTGTAAATGGCTGCTTGCAAGTGCTACTTTCATAATTCTGTCTATGTATATTGTATTCTTCATTTATTGCAAATTATATATGGCAGATTGCAAGTGCTACTTTCCTTCTGCATTATTGTAAATGGCTGCTTGCAAGTGTTACATTCCTAATTCTAGTCATGAATTTTCTGTTCTTCATTGATGCAAGCTGTAAATGGCTGCTTGTAAGTGCTTAGATCTACTTTTTCCTTCTCTGTCATTTTATCTTGCAATTTGTCAACTACTGAATTGATTCTTTAGTTTGTTGTATGGCAAATGCAATGTCAGTTATTACAAGCTTTAATATTCTATTTATAAACTTGCTATATCACAAGTTACACAAATTGCACCTTCTAAAATCATGATTATAATGTAGCATCAAGCACGCTGCAAGTTAGCATCACGGAAGTTAGCATAAAATAATGTCTCATTATGACAACAGATGGCACTGTGACACGTAAATTTCTTACAATACGACAGCTCCCCTGACCTAGCACCAAGAGGTTATACCACTTTACGGCATGTTTGGAACGTCTTATTTCAAATATCATTCGAATTATATTACCACATTACAGTCAGCTGATATCTCAGAGCATTAACATTCGAAAGAGCGCTGACCTGCAAGAAGCACAAAACAAATTAAATGTATCAAACTGTATACAATTAGATGTATGTACACAGTGTTATATTTCCGCTGATCCTTCCCATCCCATTTTTAATTTGGATATTTTGTGGGTGTAATTTACCGCTAGCTCACAGTAGCAGAATAGGGTAGCCGTTTACAAGCAAAGTTTAAGGTCATAATTTGTTTATATGTTCTCATTCACAATGTTATCAGTATAGAGCGTGTTTATTATTTTAGAGTGCAGTGCAAATTCTGCATTTTGTATTAGTAAAGGCCTCACAAGATTGGAGCAAATTGCAGATAATTGCACATCTTTATTCACGAGAGAGAGAGAGAGTACATTGCAGAGATGAGGATTCTGTTTATTCTCTCATCCCTATGAAATTAATTTTTACTGTTCATCTGCAGTTTACATAGGCAGTTTATATATATATATATATATATATATATATATATATATATATAAAATAAGAAGTAAGGTAAATATTCAAATTATACAGAATTCTTATATATTTGTGGCATGGATGATTATGCAATAGCCAGCAGGTATTATCACTAGTTGTCTGTGACAAGAATCTCATATCTCCAATTTAATTTTAAATCTCCAATTCCAATACAATAGCAAGAGGCAAATGACCTGAAACAAGGACATCACATACAAAGCATATACTGTTGCATAGCTATGAACTTATTTCATTATATAAGAAAATAGATTCTAACAATATGAAATATATTTTCTATACCTTAACATAAAGAACATTTCCATACAATTATGAGATGCTTTATTTCCACAGATATAAAACTAGAAACTACATTTTTTTTTATTATTTAAAATTGTATTCGTCCATATATGAATCGATATTTATAGTACATATAAGATTATTGATTGCAAGGTACTTCACTGATAAAACATCAGACTCCTTTGGTAGCAATTATAAAAATATAATATATTGAATATAAATAATATTGCTACCGCTGCCAGTAATCAGCTCAATTTGTTTTTATTATTACTGCTACAATACAGTACCAAACTTGCTTGATACATTTGGATATGAAATTAATGTAGTAGTTAAAAGATTAATACAAATTTTTACAGGTATCTTCTACAGATGTGATTGTTTTCTGTTAGAAAAGTAAGCCCCCCCCCCCATAATTTATTAAAAACTTTAAAGTTTGTAAGGCTACTCACAGCTCATTCTGTTGTAGCATCCAACACCCCCCGCCACTCGCATAAACATCTTCATTTCTCTGTGATTTTATCATTATTTTATCCTACTTAAAATAAAAGTTAGTAAGCAATAAAGCTAAATAAATAAATAGAAACTATATACAGTCCTGTATTTAACTTTTCATAGGAAATATTAGAGAAAAATAAATATTTAATGTAAACCGGCATTCATAAAGCCAATATTATTAGATGAATTAGGCAGTTATAAGGAACAAACACCTGGATTGTCTTGTTACATTGTTCTTATATATTTATTTGCCAATCCCTTTTGTTTTTCACTTTCACATGAATAAAACGTGAATAAAGACAAACTTTTCACCCAATTTGGCTTTTGGATTAGACATACACTCATAATTGCAAATTCTGAGGAATTAAACCATAAATTCTGGATTCGCCAAGACACATTTTCTTTTGTATACCACATACATTTGTAAATTATACCTCAAGAACAGTCAGGTTATATTCCCTAGTGACAGTTTCATGAATTAAGCCCAAAAAGCATTCCATTACTGAATCTGTATTCAATATATACACTGTACAAAAGTGCTCACGTTTTGGAGAATTTGTTTTTTGCAGGAAATAACATAAGTTGTTTGCACTTGCTATGAGCAAAAACCCGTGAAAAGGATTATATTTTATTTGCTAATTTGTTTCTTTCTGATGCTTGGACCTTCACAAAACTAGTATATTTATGAACCTGGGATGAAATTGTAAATTTGGTCTGTTCTCCCTAATATATGTGCCTTGGAACAATGGATAAGGTAAATTTCATAAATTTAAATGACTTAATCACTCAACAGAGAGAGAGAGAGAGAGAGAGAGCTTCATAAGTAAGTTAGTTTCTTCACAGAATAATAGAAACCACTTGCCAATTTCTGACTGCAGTTGTAAGATATCTGAATAGAAAGTAACAGCTACTTTATAAGCATGCAAAGCATTTAATGTGAGTTATAGGTTCCCAAGTATTATTCCTCAGAGAAGACACAAGACTGGGTTTCAGAAATTGAAGCCACACAAGTACCAGTTTGTTACTTTATGAATAATGGCATCATTATGAGAAAATGGTGACCACCTGATGTACCTGCTAGTGATGAGTGGTCAGTGAGCAATCAAATTGTTATTCCTACGTCTTATAGACAGGAAATTCATAGTCTAGCCCATAAAACTCCTTAAGCTGATCATTTTGGTGTCAGTAAGATTTATCACAAGATCCTGAATCATTTTTATTTTGCTGAAAATTAAAAATGATGTTTATAAGTTCCAAAGATTTTGTCACACTTGTCAAATGGTAGGAAATCCCAATCAGAAGATATCTAAGGCACAACTGCAACCTATTCCTGCATTGACCATTTGACAAGCCATTTAGCAGATATGGTAGACTGTCGGTTCCTTTCCTAATACCAAGTCAAGCAACCAATACTTGCTGACTATAATGTGTGCATCCTCAAGATCTCCATATACTATTCCTTTGAAGAATATTAAAGCAAAAACTGTTTTGATGGTTTAGGTAATGTTTTTTAACACTTGTTTGCCTCCCCAAATCTGTCCAGCAATTTTATGTTTGATTATTTCCAAGAACTTATGAATGAATTAGACATCCAACAATTTAGTTTTTCTGCCTATCACCCTGAAAGTCATGGGGCTAGCACAAAACTGTCTGAGAGCACTCTCACCTACCCAGGATACATGTATACAATTATACTGAATCAAGCCTTAAGAAAGACTGATTAGTAAAATCCTGCATTGTATAATTATCGAATAAGATAGGAGAGTTTTTTCCCCATATTGGTAATTATCACCAAAGGAAAATTGTTGCAAAACCCTAAAACAGCAAAAGACTCTCCCAAAACACCTTTAACTACCCAGGATACATGTAGGCAATTAAATAAAATCAAACCAAATAAAAAGACAGTGATCAGTAAAATTCTACCCTGTATAATTATCAAGTAAGATCAGTAGAGTTTTTTCTCATGTTGATACTTGCTGAATGAAAGACCCTTAGACTGTCCCAAAACACGCTCTTTGATCCAGGATACATGTATACAATTCATCATCATCATCATCAGTCCTGTAGTCTGGTAGACCGCTGGGGCACCACACAAGACCGAACAATCAGCTCCCTCCATTCCTCTTGATTTTCCGTCTTTCTCATTGAGTCGCTCAATGTCAAGTCTGTCCACTCTCAAATGTCATCTTCCCACCTCTTTCTCTGACTGCCTCTCTTTCTTCTTCCTTGTACAGTGCCTTGCAGGATTGTCTTGGCAAGTCCTGATGATCGTGAGACATGCCCATACCACTACAGTTTACATTCTTCCACTGTGCTCAGGAGGTCTTCATGAGGCCTAATGGTATACAATTACAATAACTTAATGAAATATGCAGATTTGGTGCATTCTCTCTCTCTCTCTCTCTCTCTCTCTCTCTCTCTCTCTCTCTCTCTCTCTCTTTAATCAAAGATAATTCACTAAACTACTTTTATTGCAAAGAGCAGCACACTTAATAAGTTGGAATCATGTGTCACTACATTCACATTTCAAAACTTCTTTTAGCAGCTGAATAATTAGAACCTAATGGTGCTATATTTATATTTTTAAAATTCTTGAACCAATTTATTATTTTTAATTGGTTTGATAATGGTAATAATTGCAATAAATAGAAGTAAAACCTCCTGTAACATTATGTCTTTTGTCTCACTTTTATAGACAAAAGTTTTAAAGGATGCAAACCAGTTTTTAGGCTGTTTGTTTGTTTGGGTTTTTTTTGTTTTTTTTTTTTTTTTTTAAATACATGCAATGGTTGAGGTTCTGTACATCAACAATGCAAATTAAGTATCAGAAAACAATCGTACACTAAATCTAATACTTCTAATCGCAAGTAAACATTTTTATCATGATACTAACATGATTTTCCACAATTTGATTATTTCGGCTTTTGCAACAAAATTTATTCTAAAATGAAGATTGTGATAAGAATAAGAAAACCTTTAGGAATGCTTAATTTTTTTAAATGTCATTTTACCAATAAACTTATATTTATGTGCTATTGATGTTGCTCTGAAATATATTATTTTCACAGGGTCTTATATGCAATAGTATCACAGGAAAGATAGATATCTGTGAGGTGCGTCAAAATGGGTGACATACAATACAATCCTTACAACCAGAGGTCGTCGGATGAAAGCTCATTAAGAAGAATACAGGGAATGTATCATTGTCATTTCTGATCCTTACTTTGCTAAAATAACTGTTTCCAAAGTAATGAGAGATAACACTAAGAAGTAGATTTCTTACACCGTGAAAGTAAATTACTTAAAGTGCGTCAAAACTGGGGTTGAAGAAGATGGACCACCCTGTTGTGGTGTATGCGTTTTTGTTTTTGTAAGGTGCTATAAATCACTTAGATCCTCGAGAAAGCATGTAGTTTTAGAGAACAATTAAAACTTCGTTGCTAACATAACCTTAAAAAAGGAGGCTTAAAAAGAGTTTCAATGTTTATCGACACAAAATGAATGCTGTAAAGCTCCGTGGGGGGCATTAATTATTTCTGGTAAAGGGAAAACTTTAGAAATTTAGAGTGCCGTTTGTTGTCATAATGCCATGCTAATCTCTAGTATGCCATTATGACAACAGATGGTGACACAAGTTGGACAACAAAGACGATAACTGATAAAAGTTGGTATTTACATTGTTGCAAAGCCAAATCTGTATGAAAATGGCAGTTGGAATGATGTAATTGTAATATGTCAAGTTTATAAACAGAATATACAAAACTTGTAATAACTGATGTAGTGTTTGCCATACAACAAACTGCAATATTGGTTCAGTAGTTAGCGAACTGCCAGATACAGTGAAGCAGAAGGAAAGTAGATCTAAGCACTTGCAAGCAGCCATTTACAGCTTGCATCAATGAAGAACAGAAAATTCATGACCAGAATTAAGAATGTAGCACTTGCAAGCAGCCATTTACAATAATGCAGAAGGAAAGTAGCTCTTGCAAACTGCCACGTACAGTTTGCATTAATGAAGAATACAATATACATGGATAGAATTATGAAAGTAGATCTTGCAAGCAGCCATTTACAATAATCCATCAAGGAAGATTAGAAAATACATGCATAGAATTATGTCGGTGATCCCCCTCCATATAGTTGGGACCAAAATGTGTGACCAGTATGACCGGTTTTCAGAAGAAGCATAATTTCAAGGAGTCTGGTTTTGCAAAGTTTTTATATGTTTCAGATTATTATATATCCTTCAAGTACATTCCCCAATCACATTACCTTAGGAACAGTAGTCCTACTAAAAGATGAAAATGTTCTTTTCTTGCTTTCTCATATATTCAAAGGGCAATAACTCTTGCCCATTACCTCCCTTTGCTACAGCTATGTCACCAGTTTTAGCTTTGCTACTGTAGTGGTAACATCATACAGTTTAATCTCCAACAATACAAGACATTTTTGAGCTCTGATTGAACCATCCAACATTCCATTTGGATCTGTTGTGTGGATTAATCATTCTGGTGCAGGTTGTTTACATTATTTTTACAATTTCTGCTCAGTTTTGGTGATCTTGTCACCTTTAGAGACTTTGTCTATTTAAGACCATGTTATCATGCTAGGTCATTAAGCATGACTTACTAATTTATGCTTTATTTTTCTTTTCTTGTGTCATTTCAGTGGCAATGTCATCCAAGTGCTTAAAGTGCAAACAGTTTAAAGCAAGGAAGGATAACCACAACTCCTGCATTGTGTGTACAAAATGTACATTGTTGACACCATGCAGCATATGTAACACATGATCAAAAGACGTTTGGGCCTGTGTAATCCAAATGGCAGCTAAAGGCAAGGAACAATGTGCCAAATAGAAACCAAAAGTTCTTCGGGTGCAACCATTGCCCACAGTCACATCAGCAGCAGGGGAAGATGTTTTGTCTGGTACAAGAGATGTCCTGTCATCAGGGCCAATTTTATCTTTTTCCCTCACTTGCTACTGCACCTTTTTCTGTCTCATTGGGTGAGTATTTACCCAATTTTAGGCAGCCCAATGGGTTTAAAAACCCCATGTGTACAAGCATGGCCTTCAGGCCTGTAAGTTAAGGTGTATGGGGTTGGTACCAGATCCATATTTTAATACCACCACACCACTACCAGCTGTCACCAGCCATCACCAGTTGTCCAGCCTGTACTGGACATCCTGTCATCCCATCATGTTGACCTTTTCATTGAAATGTTCTAGACAAATTGATCATTTGGAGATCTAAGTAAAAGATCCATCTGTCTAGCCACACTGTCTGCAAGTTAACATTATTATACCAGAGATATCAGGGAGAAATCTATCAATCCAGTCAGGCTTTTGGAGCAGCCAATACCAGTGATAGCTGGACCATCTTATATACCATGAGCATCCGGGCTGACCATATGCTGAGCACACCAACTGGCAGTTCCAACAATGCCAGACTTCAGAATGTTCACTGCCTTTCCTCAAGAGAGAGCTAGTGATATCTTCAAAGTTGACTGGCTGAAGTCAGTGATGCCACACAGCATGACCTATGCAGAGCTGCAAGCCAACCCAGAAGGAGACCTGACATAGTGTGACAAATCACCCATATTCAGATCTGACTATGGAACTGACTGAATTGAGCTTCCAAGCTGCAATCAAGGAAATCTATCAGGTATTGTCCATTTTGGAATGCCCTCCACCCCTTACTGCTACCCAAGACTACAAAGTCGAGGCATCAATAGGAAGAAACACCATCATTCTGGCTCCTTCCCCATTTGGTAAAGATTAAAGAGTTCAGCAACTGGCTTTCAGGTAAGATTGATGACCCTGGTAATTCTAAAGCTTTCTTCTCAGAAAGCCATGTCCCAGCAACATTCTCTTCTCACAGGTATAATACTCACTCCGGTACCTTCAATACAGATCTCCCAGTCCTCGACAAGTACTTAGCAGCTGTCCACATGTCAGCTTCATTGTACTATAAAGTGGAGAAGAATGTGTTCCATGCGACATCCAGGCTGGTTTGGAACATCGTCATGATGTCCTCAGTGTTAGATTTGGCCTCATTGGCAATATTCTGACTCGAGTAAAATTCCAACAATAGCCATGCTTGGGAGGTGACTGCCATGATTACTAGAGTCCTTAACCAAGCAGCTCACAATACTGTGGCCAATGCAATATGACTTTGGCCAACTTAGACCTAATACGAAGGGACTCATGTCTATGGTCCACATCAATGAAACCTCATTAGACCCTAGCTTTATGAATGACCTGTTTGGGTTGCCAATGCTTTTTGAAGGAAGAATAGAAGCTGTTTTGAGGCAGGCAGCTCAAGAACTGACCCTCAGCTTGCCTCACAACCCATGCAGGTGTTTGGAACCACTCAACCCCGTCTGTGTTCTTTATTTTGATCCAACCCATTGACATGAATTCTCAACCCACTATAATTGCCATACTTTGCAAGTAACTTGCATTTCAGACAAGGCAGAAATCTTTGGCTTTTGAACTCAATCTGTGAAATGTCAAAGTTGCTAAAGAAGGAAAACTGTATCCACAGAATAATTTGACTTGTATAAAAGATACATTGACCAAACTTTGTACATAGCTTGCATTAAAGATGAGAAAAACACCTGTTGAATTTTGGAATAAAAATGGTGTCTGCGTGATATCCTGAGTTCATTATTTACCTATTTTTACCAAGCTTTGAAGGATGGATTGCATTTGAAACCAGGATGACACCTAAAAATTTCAGGGTTGAAAGGCTTAGGGACAGAAAGAAGGGAAAATGTTTTTAAAAGGACTATCAAATTCTCTGACACATGCCATGATTAAACTTGGCAGATGTCTTCGATTGAAGATGAGGAAGGCATGTATTGATTTGGGAGTTAAATGGTCAAAGGTCCAGGTTAGTGTGACACAAGGAATGAAAAGAGCTTCACATAATACTAGGCTCCTATACCACAAACCATAGTAAACTTCATGATGGCTTGCATTTTGAGAAACAAAATGTGCCTCATGAGTTTATGATCAATAGATCAAATGTTCAGGTCACCAAAGACTGAAAGAAGAAAAATGGTTTGTACAAAATAACTTGAGATCTTTGTCATTTTCCTTGATGGCTTGCATTTGTGAAAAGAATAAAACCCTATTGATTTCAGGTTCAAAGTTCATGTTTTCAACGAATGAGAGGGTTGTTCATAAAATAAGTATAATATTTTTACCATGTGGTAGGTGTGTAATGTACCAGTGACATTTATCTTGTTGTTACAGATGAAACTTGCTGATATGGAAGTTAGAATTGAAAGTGCAAGATTATTGACCTGGAAAGCTGCCATGTTGAAAGATGCAGGGAAACCATTTACAAAGGTACTGAGCAACCACCAAGTTTACTTGTCATCTCTAAATTTCAAAGGATTGAGCATGCTTTCAGTAATACTGTTACTATATATACAGGTACTCCCAGTAATACTGTTACAATATATACAGGTACTCCCAGTAATACTGTTACTATATATACAGGTACTCCCAGTAATACTGAGATACACAAGAGTTATGTTCCTAGGACCTCTATATATGTCAGTTTTTATATAAGTTGAGTTTTACTAGGCTATATATGGTTTTACATCTTGGTGTTGGGTAACTTAAACAAAACACAATAAAAATCCTTACGAGTTTGATAAAATATAACAAATGATTTACACATATACATGAGAGGAGAAGCGAACTATATTTTGTGGGTGCACTCGATTCAAAAATCGAACATAAGTCTGTGCACATGTTTACAGTTCATTACATATCTGTGAGATTATGTCTGTCGCAGTTTACATATCTTTGGGAGTATCGGAACTCCCATATAAGTTGAGTCCAATTTTACACTGACAGAGCTGGGTCTTTGCACTTTAATCAGTAAAACAGACAACTTATGCCTTGATCTGCTGGGTATTATATGATGGCAGTTGGTCTCAAGTTGTACACAAGCATATATGACACTTCAGGTTCAGAATTATATTTAAAATATGTTTAAGGATTGTAGAATACACAAATGTTGGGTTTTTTTTCTTTAAATTTAAATTGACGCAGTTATTTTTAAGATAATATCAGTGTACATGAAGATTTTAGTCCAGTATGGCACATATTGCTGTAACATGGTTTGTATTTTCTATTGTCATTTGGTAATATAACTATTATTATCTGTATTCAGTAACTGTACTTATATAGTCAAGAATGGTGTTCATATAAAAATAAGCCCTTATTTTATGGTCCTCAGAGTCCATGAATATGGAAGGAATATAGGTTACCTTTGACCATCTTGATATATGTGTATCCATCATCCTTTTAGTTAAAGAAGAGCTGCAGTGGTTGTTGTGCTGGATGAATAACAAGAGGAGTTTTATAACCTTTAATATGTTCATGTGGCACTAAATGCCAGACAGACAGGCAGACAGACAAAAAGTTCTGCTAAGTTTTGCATTTAGGTCATTAGGGCAGAGCATCTGTGTTCCATAAGCAAATTTCTAGTTGTACTTTGCTATTACATTATTTAATTACAGTGGAATCAGTTTGTATGCTTTTTGCAAAAATGGTATTTTCAGAGGTGGTTACATGTGTAGCTATGCTTTCAAATGGGAATTGAATCATGTTTCACAGATTGATCATTGCTTACTGGTCATTAAATCTGTAGCTTGTAGCAAGTACTAAGTCTGTGTAACTTTTACCCAATTAATTCACATTTTGTCTTTGCATAAGACCTACACTTATATCTCTAAACCGTAAATTTTAACTGTTAGATAAATTGCTGCTGAAATACTGTTTGTGTGATGCTTATAAGGATATGGTGGAATATTTTATCGTTCTTTTTTTTCTTCATGGCAACATATATGATGACATTTGTATCTTTCTTTCCATGGACACTGATATCAACTGGTAATTCTAGCTTTGGTTGAATATTCGCCTAAAGACATTGTTAAGACATCTATCAGGACATTTTTCCCATGATTTTATCCCCTAGTTTATGGTCAAAAAGAGTGAAGACATCTCCAATTATGTGATACATGATGATGATGATGAAAATGATGATGTGGATAGATCTTGATGAAAGTAACTGAACCATATCAAGCTTAGCCATGTTTGACTCAGTTTTCATGCTTGTGTGACTTACATATTTTTTGCAATCTGTTTATTGCACTCGCAGTATCTTTGACCATATTTTGCCTTCACTCATATCATGTATGCATATGCATCTTACATAGAGTAACTGAACCATACCAAAACTAGGTCAGTATGACTTAACTTCATGCTTTAGTGACTTGAACATTTTCAGCTCATTACACCCTCAGTATCTTGGACCCTATTACACCAATTCCCAAAATTATTGGTATGTGGATGCATCTCCAAGAGCGTAACAAAACCATGCCAAAAATAGGCCAGAGTGAATTTAGTAATTTCCTCTATGCCAATCTGTTTATTGTTTGCTTCATGTTTATAAGTGAACACCTTGCCTTTTTTCCACAGAATAACACTGTGCAGTTTGTAATAATGAATGTAAACAAATTAACATTAAAAGTTATTGATATATGAATTAATTCTTTGTGTGTTATATTCCACACTATCCACATTCAAAAGAAATTAACTATTCATCTTCTAACTAGCAGCAAATTGTTCTAAATAAATCTCCTATGAAAGTTAATTAGACCTCATGTAGAAAAGTCAAAACTTTACTGTTTGCACTGAATTGAATTTATTTAGAAAGCTTTGCTCTTGCACCAGTCAGTATGCTTCCATCATTGCTCACTGCTGATGTGTTCCTTTTAATTAAAAACATGTTTTGGATGGCATCTTGAATCTATTTATCAAAGAAAAGATCTAATGGCATGTAAATTAGAATCACTAAATGTGTATGTTTATAGTATGGTGATTTTACCATTATCACTTTAGCCTGTGCAAATCATGGATTGCAAATTTTAACTTTGACAAAGTTCTTACAATGATAGGATGATACTGACTGACTTTACTGCTCCATTAATTTCTTTCCATAAGTTTATTTGATTAGTTTCCATTTTGTTAACTTGATGATTAAAGGCAAGACTGTTGATTTTTTTATTTAGATAATATCCCATTGTTTATTAATTTGGACAAATTTCTGTGAAAAACTCCTAGTGTTTGCAACTTATCTCTTGTGCAAAATGGTTATCATTTATCTCTGTTTTAAATATGAAGTCTCAGGCATAATGCAGTATAGAGTCTTGCAAAATCATTAGATTAATGGTTACATGTCATTGTTTGCATGAAAATATGTTTAACAGTTTGTATTGTGTGACAGCAATGGCAGGAAAGCAGTCTCATTCAGTCAGAGGCTCATATGCATCATGCACATTACAGGTAAAGAGCTAAATTTATGACCAGGAACATGATGGACATGGAGATGTGGGAAATTTGTGATGATTATTTTGACAATGTACCATGTGAATGTGTCTATCATATTTGAGTAGGTCACCAGTGAATTTTGATCAAACCATTTGCATGTAAAGGCAGCCTAGATCGAACCCTAAACAAACATGTAAAAGTACAGTATTTAGCATTTTCTAGTCTTTTTATTGGATATAATTTGATTCTTAATTTTCTTTCTTTTTGCAATTAGGAAGCTGCAATGGCCAAATTAACTGCCTCAGAAGCAGCCACCTTTGTCAGCCATCAGGTCAGTTTAATCGCTCAATGTAACTGATATTACATTTGTGACTTCATTTCATACTTTCCAGGGCTTTCGTTAGTGTGACCTCCACATTTGAGATTTATAGGGTCTTTACACGATATTGAAAGGTCTCACATTCAAGCTCCTACCACAGGTCACATTTGAAGTAGTGAGGGAGACTCAGAGAACCAATGCTCAGTTACAGTGGATCTTGCTTTATCTGTTTGTCATGATCATAATTAATACGTGTGTGTGTGTGTGTATGTGTGTGTGTGTAATTTAAGTATAATCTATTGAGCAAACATTTCCATAAAATGAGAGACAATTCAATTTTATCAAAAGGCTACTTTGTGCTAAGATAGCAAAAGAGGATGATTTTAACACAGCATTATTCCTCTGAGCTTCTCCAAAATAGTGGATTTACTTTCTTCTAAGTACATTCCATCATTGGAAACCCACGTACAGTGTTGCATCCACCAAGATGCACGATCATGGGATTCTACAATTCAAGCAACTCTTGCAAGAATTCAAATAATTAGGAAGAGACATCGCACAAAACAAATAAAATTAAAACATGTTTTATATATAGGTGCTTGACAATTATACTGGAATAAAGTAAATTTAAATAGTTTCATAATTTGCACCAAAACATAACCATAGTCTTCTTTCCATAAGGTAGTATCATTTTGCTTAGTTTAAATTTAGAACAGAGATTCTCTAACAATTATCCAGTGTGCATGTGTGTGTAACTGTGCCTAGACTGGTATTGAAGTTGCTTCCTCATGGTCAAGACCCACCAGTACTTTCCGTACTTAGCACTTATTAAGTGTTTCTTTCCGCATGGAATTCACAGTGGAATCTGATGAAGTCCAGGGGAAATTACTCTGGTTAATAGTTAAACAGCTGGTTCATTTGCATCTAATCAGGATTTATTTTAACCGTTGAATTAGAACTGCAATTTTTAATCTGTCCCAAAGGACTTTTAGGATAGGGTTTTAATCAGGGTCTGAAGGGGACCTTGAAAACCTTGAAAAGCCTTGAAAAATGAATTGTTCCCTCAAGGCCTTGAAAACACATTGAAAATTCAAAATATTATCTGTGTACCTTGAAAAGCCTTGATTTTCATGAAACCAAAAGGAATTAATAAATAGTTTTTGTTTTACAGAATTTAATAAAAAGAAAATGGGAAAAACAACAAAAAAACAATTTCTTGCTAAGTTTGTGCCGGAACGGACATTTTTCCACAACTGGCCACTGCACAGTCATAGATTTTGAACTTCCAGTTGTACGAAGCCCGGATGTAGCAGTGGTTAAAATTTGAACCATTTGCTTTGACATGGCTGGCTGCCGATTCCAACTTCGATGGCTAGATGAAGACAAATATAAAGTTTGGATTATGTTATCTTTCTCAGAGAGCTTTGCAAAATGCAAATTATGCCAGAAGGATATTGATTTGCATACAATGGGAGAGAGTGCTCCACATGCAGCTGAAAAAAAACCCCAAGCTCTTGTAGGCCTAATGGTGCTTAATACAGGCAAAACATGAAGCCTTCAGCATGAAATCATTTTTGTCGAAAGAGGTATGTCTGTGAACACAGAGATTCAAGTTTTAAAATAGAAACTGCATATAGTCTTAATTATGAAATTAGTTCAATCTGGTTCTCTTTTGGGATTGAGTGGAAATAGTACAGACGATAATTGCAATGAACACAATAAATCTAAAAATATAGAATACAGCTAAGCTGAGAGAAATATTAATATATCTAATATGAAATAGTTTAAAATATCCATACGCTGTTTTTAAATAAGCAATAATTAAGAAACAAATATCTTTACTTTTTTTGGTTATGGGGATAAGTGAAGAAGACAGGAAGATACTGAAAAAGACATTGAGACAACGACAGCTGCTGCTGATGACTGTGCATTGAAAGCAAAGATCCATAGGAAAATTTCCTTTATCACGACATCAAAATAATTTGAGGAAAAGTGAAAAGGACAAAATCGCTGAACTTGGGAGCTCTTGAAAAACTGCTTGATGACAAAGTTACAAGAACTGAAAAATTCACTCTTAAATATTTTGGACTTTGTAAATAGTGTAGTGTAGACAGAGCAAAATGAACTTTATAATAAAATAAAATAATAAAATTTTCAGGGACACAGACACAATTTTCATGGTAGAAGTGACTAACTTTGTTAGAAACTGCTGTTCTTTTTTCCATTCAGTTTATGATACAATATGATTTTGGCCTGTGATAAATAAAATCTTATATTTGCAGGTTTTGCTTCCATTATTCAAAAAGTTTTTTGAAATTGCTTACTTTATGGGTATCAAACATATGGCCACTTCTGAGTATTGTATTTATGGCTAATATATCACTTGCAACCCACAAGTGGCCCACAACCCATAGTTTGAGAGCCTATACTTAAAGGAAATTTCAAGGTATTTGCCTATTTAAGAAAAAACAATAGAAATTAAATAGTGCCATTACAAATTTAAATGGGTTTCTTATGATATGAAATGCAAGATTTCTTTGGAGCTTTGCATATATTTGGAAGATAAAAGAAGTTTTGGAGAAGGTTTCCCTAGGGTAACACATGCTGTGAACTATTATGAGATAAGAAAGACAAATTAATTGGCTGTACTTTACAGCATGTGTTATCAAAATAAATCTTTAAAAAACAGTTCCTTTTAATTATTTTAAATTAAATTTTTTTTGGTACTTTTCAATCCTATATTATGCGTAAAGGCTTCAAAATCAATGGACAACCTTGGGATTGTCACATTTAAACATGCATGGTACACAGAGAAGGTATTTGTTTCAAAATATATGCCAGGGTACTTTTATCACTAAACGAGTTCATTTGAAAATAATAAAATTTCTAAATCGCATCTATGGTTGACTACTCCAAATTCAAAGTGCTTACCCTGGGTCCCAATTATGTGTAACTGGAACTGCACTTTGATATTGAAATGCTTTACTGGTTGGAATTTTTATTTTTTATTTCTTGGATTAATTGTAAAGTCATATGGACTTGATATGACTTTTTCTTTCTTTCAGAGAGAGAGAGAGAGTTAAAAGAAAATTATTTATTAACAATGCATTATTTCAATTTTCCTTTTAGGCCATTCAGATCCTTGGTGGTATGGGCTATGTGTCTGACATGCCAGCAGAGAGACACTATAGAGATGCCAGAATAACAGAGATCTATGAAGGAACAAGTGAGATACAAAAGCTGGTCATAGCTGGCAATCTCCTGAAACAGTATGCTGTGAGCTAGGCTATACAGAACTTACTTGACTGTGTGAAAAAGACAAAACATCTACCATAAACATGAAAAAAAAATGATATGCTTGTTTTATTTCTATGCCTTGACATAATAGCTGATCAAAGTGACTGTGTTGAATAGCGGATTATTTATCAAATGTTTTTTAACAAAAACAAGAGATAAAGGAGAGAAAGGAAAAATAGATGACAAAGAAGATTATTTGTGAACCATGTTGCCTTTGTTTGAGTTCTAGAATCTGGACTCATGCTTATAGTCATTCTCATCTTTGAGACAAAGTCTTCACTTGCTGTCAGTTATAATATGACCATAAAGAAAAATGATTGTTTTCAATATGCTGGTTATTAGCACTGTGAATAATGACTTGTTTATTTTCTCTAGGATAGTTCAGATCATCATCATCTTCTTCTTCATTAACATCATCATCATCATCATCATCATCATTGTTACAGATGAACAGTTATCACATGAAAACTGTTTGTACCATGTCATATGTTTTCTATCTCACACGTTTGTGATAATATAATGCCTCATAGCATCACAGATGATTTCTTGATGTCACACAAAGCCAAGGTGTAATATCTGTAACATCAAAACATACCTGGAAGTCATAACATATTGAGCAAAATCTGTATTGTTCATTATATGATACATAGAATCTTGCATCTGTGATGATTTCATATAAAATGTATGATGAAAGTTAATTAATTTTAATTGTCATTGCAAAATATTGAAATTGTTTAACGAGTTTTTCATGTAATGAGCACTCATGTGAGATCATCAGTATATCTAACCACATCCTATTGTCTTTGAAATGAACACCTGTTTTACAGGTATTTGTTATTGTAATGCCATTGGGAGAGAATTGGTAAAGATATAGTTTCTTATTTTATGTGCCTGAATATTTGCTGGTTAACAGGAATAAATTATGGCAACGACGTATGAATTGTATCTTAAAGAATGGTTTATTTTCACACTTGTTCATTTGTTATTTAAAATAAGACTGATTATTACAAATTTTATTTTTCATGTTTTGATAGTTGTAAGATATTGAGAATCATAATGAAATACATGACATTTACAGTAGAATATTTAATAAATTTATTTATCACATGACTACTGCACTATTTATATTAATACACCTGTGTAATAATTTTCGTATTCACATTGCACATGTTATGACACCTCCTGACTTCACAAATGATGTCATAATGCCATATAAAGGAAAGGCTTACTGACTGAGGCATCCACATGTGTTTCAAAGTCATTTCTCTACACTGTTGTGCAGTTTGGTGAAATAAAATCAGTATTGCTTGTTATGTGGTAAAAAGACTCTCCTATTATATACTCAAATGTTAAAAATAGAAACTTACTGGTGAACAAGTTTCATTTTATTGTCATTCATATACTTTCACATGGGAAAGATACATTCTAATTTCAAAAGTGCAATTTACTGTGACAGATTAGGCCATCCCAATCCTACTGCTATGTTAAGTCACTGATATTTTTATGATCAACCATTGAAAGTAGATGAATTGTCAAAAAGGGTGGGGTGTGATGCTGAAGAGTGAATTTAATATTCTGGGGCATGTTTTGGTAAATAATAGAAAGAAAATATTCTCTTCCAGTATAAATACTGGATATATTTCATCTTGTGGTACCAAAAACAATGTATTTTAAATTGTGATTTTGACACTCATTAAAATCTCACTTCTTTTATTTACCTTATTAACCTTAAAATGTGATAAAATCTTTATAGGAAAATTATAAATCAGTCTAAGATTGCTGTCTTCTAAGGTGAGAAATATTTAATAAAGTGTAAGTGCACTCTGTAACATGATGGCAGTGATATAAATGTGAAAAGTTTTCATGCAGTAATTTTGCCGTCTAATGTATGTACAGGAATTATGCCAATTGTTTGTCAGTTATAGCAAGATATATGTTTTCTGTCTTACACACATTAAGCATTCAGTTTTCTTAAATATTGAAAAATAGAACTTATATATATATATATATATATATATATATATATATATATATATATATATATATATATATATATATATACAGTAAAACCTGTTATGAAAGACCGCCCCTTCTGCCAACAAAAAGCGGTCTCTCAAGACAGGTGGTCTCTCATAGCAGGCTTGTACAAAAAGACCAGTTTCCAAGGTCCAATTTCAGAATAATTTCAAGAAAAATAACCACAATCACTGTACATATATTCTATTCTTTATTAATATTTCTTGCTAAAATATTGTATGCATTCATCTAAAACCAAAATTATATAGCAGTAAAGATATATTTCTGTCATTAAACATGAAATCACATTTACATTTGAAGATCACATATTTTAGCATATGAAGTCGTTTCTGAATTACTCCTTTTTCTTTATAACAACCTAAATTTGTTTTACCCATGTTTAACCGCTTTTTTGCGAGTGGTCTGCTCTTTTTCACTTCTTTCAGTTACAATAATTATTTTCTCCAGCCTTAAAATTTGTCTCTTTTTAGTTGGAGGTTCGTCCATTGTCATTAAGGTTCTAGGTGTTAAAATTATTAGTGCTCAGTTGTAATATCGAACGTAAAGACAGTTTTGACTGGGCTGTGGGAAAATATGAAAAATCTATACATGTGCATTGCATATCTAACAATTAATGAAATAAAAAGAAACAATTATCTCGTCCAAAAGCAGAACCATTTACTCAGAGACAAAAGTCTACGGCTTCATTCAAAGATGACATGCTAGGATTAACTCTATAAGCTAAGTGTATAACCTGGTCACACCAACTTGAATAGACGACAGCTTTGTGATTGGGATGTAATCAATTAATATCGGGGGGGAAAAACAACAAACATCATAAGTCTTGAACACTATCAATCGAATCCCATAAACGATTCTCTCTTGCTGGTTTAATAGACGATGACCTTATTCACCCCCGGCAGTACGGATTAACTCTAAAGACAAAAAATATACGCGACCACTGCGTCAACTTTGGCTCCACAACGTCAATTCGTGACATGTACATTAGCCTGGTTTACCGACTGTAGCATCTATCACCAGTAGCAACAATCCTTTTTTTTTTTTTTAATATTCCTTTTGTGTTTGTTTTTGATCAGAACAATCGTTACTAATTAAGCGGTTGTTGTAACAATTGATTACATATAGGTCAGTGGTGTCCGTCTGTTCTCGCGATACGGTCGTTCGCATTGATGTCGGGTCCTGCGATTAAGGCCAGGAAGCATGTTAAGTGCAGGAATAATTAGTCTGGTTCCCTGCTTTGTATGCTTCCTGCGTTGCTCACCCATATATGAATAGCGGAGAACAACGCAGGGAGCATATGAACCAGGGAACCAGACTAGGAAATAATCTACATATACTTTAGTCTGGTTTACGACAGAAGCTATAAAAACACTAAAAGCATAACTAAAAAAATTCAGGCATCGATAGCCAGCCTATTTTTTTTTTTAATTTTTAAAATTTAGAACGGCATGAGCAGTCGTTCTTACGGGGATTAAATAAAAGTCGGTGGAGTTTATCCTCGTTTTTGCAATGTGGTCGTTCATAGCAGTGTCGAAATGCATATTTTGCCAAGACATCGCGGTCGCTGGTCGCGTTGAGCAGGTGGTCGCTCATAAAAAAGTGTTTATATAATAAAATCGATCCGTGCATTACGATTGTGGTCAGAAATGACAGGTGGTCGCTCATAGCAGAGGTCACTCATGACAGTTTTTACTGTATCAACATTAAAAATAACATGGCTTTTAAGTGTTGGTATCAAGCAATTTGATATACCATAACTGTTGGTATATCAAATTGTGATCCGCCCATGGCACATTCATATGCATAATAAATATTGTTTCAACATTAGATTATATTTCATCAATAGGCTATTGCTTCTATACTCTCTAAACCTCTGATCAATTCCCAGTGATTAATCATTAGCATTGTAATAAAATAATAATACAAATTTAATAATCCCTGTCTTCTAAATAAATTAAACATGGTGCAGAATTTCATTGAAATCATCTCAGCCCCCCCCCCCCCATCGCTCTCATGCATTAAGGAGAGAATACGGGGAAGTATGTCAAGTCAGGGAATAAAGAAAACTGAACTTGAACCAAGTAACCTAAAAAAACCTGGGCTCGGTATCAGTTAGGTGTAAACATTCCAAGGGATTTTAATACAGTGTTCTCTATTCCAATGATACAAAGTTGCAATAGCCTTCAGAGACTTGTATGGAACATTTATTTGTAAGGAGGAATACACATACTGTAATCTATTTAATGCTTTATTTTTATTTCTTTTTCATGTTTTATAAAACTGATGAATATGGGTTAAAAAATATATTATTTAATATTAAAATGTCCAAAGGCCATTCTACCCTCCCTCAGCCTTTTTCTGTCACTGTTTGTGTTGATATAAGTCTGAAGACTAATCAACTAATGAATAAATGCCTTTATGGTAAGTCTCCCCAACCCCACTAACACATCTCTCTCTCTCTCTCTGTCTCTCTCAATCTCTCTCTCTCTCTTCATAAAAAGGTACCAGCAAAAATCTGTTAGAAAAAGAGAATGGCATATTTTGCCTTTGTCATGCGCCACTGTTTCTGGACCTTTGAATGATGAAAAAATGTAGTCACACAAAGCAACGGAATTGGGAAAGTTAGAAATGGAGGATAGAAACAATTGTATGGTTGGTAGCAACGTTAATTAAATGTAGCAATGTTAATTAAATCATAATAACTGTAAATACATTTAGATGTTTGAATTTCCTCTTGCAGGTTCCTCATTTTGCTTGGTTTATATTTATAACTCGTTTCATTATGCCAGCACATTCAGTGTTAAAGTAGTTAACCATGCTGTGTTTGTAGTGCTCTACATTCTTCATTTAAACCATCTTTCTTGTTTAAATCATAAGTGTGTCTTATATTTAGTCAATATGAATGAAAATAGAAATTAAAACACTAAAGTAAGCAACTGATTAATTTGCATAGGAGATTGTGATTATTTGCAAAAAGTTAAGAACTACATTTTGTAGTGGAAACTGTGCAGGGTTCATTAATTCCGTCAATACGCAATTGCTTGTAGTCAGTCTTCACTGCATTGGAAATGCAAGTATTTGTATTTGTATATGATGTAAATAAAATATATGCATAGTGTGTATGCTGTGTCTTTGACATACCACGAGATTTATAGAATTTTCATTAAAAGGAAACGAGGCTTGATATATATATATATATATATATATATATATATATATATATATATACACAAACACACACACAGATTGAACTTAGAACTTTTTAATTTGCACAATTTATTGATGAAAATTTTATCAATCTGTTTGTATTTGTCTGTCTCTGTCTCTACGTATGTATCTTTCTTTTAGCTCTACTTATGTCAGGTATCACTATTCTGACTGAAGCGCAAGTATTATAGTCGGTGTTGACCTTAGTATGTTTTTGTTAATCAAATATATTATGTATATATTAACATTATGGTTACTCTCTGCAACCTCTGAATCCTGTATTACCGGTACTCTCAGCTGCCTCCGAATCAAGCACTTCTTGAAATATGAAAACGTCTTTCTGTTTGCATACAATATGGACAATGGGAAGCAACTCTTATAGGTTAACTCCCCTTTCTACCGTAAGTGTTTTACCAGCATATGCATTTGTAATTAGTTTTCAACTTTTAACTCCATGCCGTAAATAAGGACTTCAGGAATCCAATTTATTCTGTATTTAAATTCAGCCATCCACATTTAGATTTGAGTGGTATATGATTCTTTTATATGGTGCATGCAACATTATGGGAGCATGCTCCAATATATTGGAGCAACATTTTGTAAAAGTGCGTGAATCGCTGATGAGTCTCAACGTGATGTCGATATGCGTTCTCCCCCCCCCCCCCCGGCAGATGCAAAAGAAACCTCCAGTACATACTGTATATGGGAATAGAGTAAAGTCATTCAGTATCGTCATGGGTGATGTCAAAATTCCCTCTTCACACCCCATGAAGATGCATAAACAGTGCAAGAACAAACTATCCATTGATACAGTAGAATCATTGATTAATCTCATGGGTGATGGCGAGATGCCTCCTCTGCACCTCCATGAAAATATAGAAACAGTGCTAGAACATGCTGCATCTGTGAATACAATCAAGTACCGGGCCTATGATCAAAAGGCTTTGTTATCAATATGTCAGTGAGTAGCAATATGATGAGTAGAAGGCAAGTGCTGTAACATTTTTTTATTTTATGTAAATAATGTTCATTGATGAGTGAAATAAAGACATCAGTTGCAATTATTGTGTTATTCTCATTTGACACATATTTAGCCAATTAGGCAACCTTGAACCAGGATTACCTGTTCGAGTTTTGTTCACTCTGATAAGCATAGTACCCCACCTATTAGGAATGATGGCTTAAGCAAATAGGACCACGCCAAAAAGGTGTGAGGGTATGTAAAGAAATGTCACCTTACCCATGAGGTGCAAGGGATTATAGTGAAACTTGTCTCTCGCCTGTGAGATGTGAGCATGTACAAGTATAATTTACCCTGTCCATGCATGAAAGTACTAAGAAGGTTTGTAATTTAACTTGTGCGGCGGGCTGAACCTGACCAAATTGCAGGCCTGAAGTGAAGGTTTGCATTCTGACTTGTATTGCTGACAGGACCGCAAGGTCTATACAGACTACAGACCAATGAGTCCTGCGGTACAACGAGTTATGTAAGAATACAGTGACGAAGAGTCTGTTATATCTGACTGTTAAACCAACCAGTCGACCGGCAATCCATGTTTTCTGACAGCAAAGGTGTCTAACACCGGATAGACTGCATAGCTAACCCTCCGGCCAACCAATCAATTGGGCCGACCACGCCTATGAAAAGTCATAGCGAACCACCATTACTGATGCATACATGCCAACCATTATGCTTTTTTTTTTTTCACCTAATTGCATCTCAGTCTCACCTGTACATGGATATACACTTTTCCGGTACATTCAAAAATAAAGAATAAAAAGTTGTGTTCATCATTTTTGTTATAATCTCTTTAATTCTACTCATGATATGAATTTGAGAATATTCTTAAAGACTACTTCATAACAATAGCATAAGAGTTAATTTGTCCATCCTCAATTTACATGTACTTTCGTAATTTTCTATTTACAGAAACTGAATATGACCCATTTCCAAGAAAACATTGGTTTAATTAATTTGAAACATTGTCTTATAGATTCATTATATTCATAATGAAGTTAGCAGACCAGTCTCTATTGTAATAGAAAATGGCGCCATATGTTAATTAAATGGGGCTTTTACGCTTTGACTTGTAAATGAAAATTCTTGGAGCAGATCAGAAAAAGACAAATCAGTACAACTTTTATAAGTTTGAAAAGAAAAATATGAGAGTAATGTAAAAGTACTCTGATTGAGCACATTGTCAATCTCATTGCAGAATTTGTCGACCTCATAATCATTAGGTGAAAGTTAAACATGTAGACTAGGCAAAGTGAGTGTTGAATATAAACAATTTGTGCGTATATTTAATGTTTGTATTCCGGTTCTAATCCACATGGATTTTGCCCAATTCTGCGTAGTAATTTGACCTGTTGTAGATCTAGGTTAGTGGCAAACATAAATGTACATTGTTCATACACGAGTACTGTAATTATGACATGTAATATATAGATTACACCTTTTTATGCCCAGATTACACTCTTTTGCAACTATGTTTGCAAATATTGCACTTATACCTCTCTCGGTGTTGGCATGCATGCTTATGGAACCGGCCGGACTGGACTTGCATTCAATAATGTGTTCACTACCGATGGCAAATCAAATGGACCAAGTCATCATTATTACCATATGGAAGATTATCCCTGGACTCAGGATGTACAGAAAGAGGATAATCCCCGTATTTGTGAAGGGGATGAAATGGAAATGCTGAAACATGCCAATCCGACAATGGAAGAGACGGAATTTAGTTAAAGTCAGTGATTGGGGAAATCTATATGATTTTCTCTCCACCTGAATGACCTCTTTCACCTTCAATTAATTATATGTACAAGATCGAGGAATTTACGGATATAGAAAATGATGACAGTTCGTTATTCAGAACGTTGCCACAATTCATACAGATTGCACAGATGCCCGTTTCTTGAGCATTCGCAAATCCGATAAATCAAGAGTGAGTAATTTGCCCGCAGTGTTCTCACTCCACAATTAAACAGCAAAATACTAATATATTTTATCCAGATTTACCTTGTTTAGATGTTGGTCAAGTGAACAGGCAATTATTTAACGCTATGTCTAAGTTAAACCAGAACACTATGTCGAATTCCTCACAACATGACTTAGCGCATCTGATGTTTCGTCTAGCCGGAAATGCAAAAACGATCATAGCTAGGTTTCGATGCGCTCCCAACTTTTCAGATATCTGTTAACTGTTAAGGAATCGAATTGAATAGGAGAGAAAGCAAGAAGCAAAAGCGTTACCCCTTCAGCTTTCAGAGCAAGCTCATATATTTTCATTACCTTATGGGAGGATGCAAGAAAAGGGGCGATTATCCCAAGAGAAATGGCAGGGGTGATTCTTAATAACGGTTTTCTCTTGGCCAAGTAAATTGCAAGTAGGCTGGTTAAATAAAAACGGTTTCTCCTTCCCCGTGCCACTCGCCAATCGTAAGTGGTACACTGTCACCTACGCCCTCTGAAGATCAACCTGGAGTGCCAGACTACTCCTTTTTCGTCAGATTTGTATCACCTACTCTTGAAAAATGACTGCGTGATTCAAACAGTCAGACGGCTTCTAAATTTTATTATCCGCCATCCGCCCCCTCCACTTTTTTCGTCCCACCTTTATAGTGGAACTCCCAAGGGACCCTATGCAGACTGTCTGCGCCATAGTCGCTAAGTAAGCGACTGTGATATCTAACGATTTGCTATCCAATTTTGGATATTAACTCTATGCCGAACAACTCTGAGGTCATCTCTTTATGTTAAGAGCAACAAATTAGTTCCAAGCACCAGGCCACATTACTTTGTTAATTTTCACGACTTAACGAAGTCAGTCTAATGCATCTTTTGGAAATAATTTAAACTATGCATAATTAGGTCCAAAAAAAATGTGTTAATATGTGTTTTTGCAAAGCGTAAAATTGTCGATCCTTATTGGAGCACTCTCGTTGTCAGATCTTCTTTCTCCGGTGCTAAGTTGCCAATACATTTATGAAAGTTTGTACATTTACTAAGGTAAATAATTAATGCTGACATTTTATTATTTGATCTGCTTTGCCTTTCATTGTGTCTTACAAAGTAAGATCACTTGATCGGTTACCATCAGCTTATGTTGTTTTGTCATCTGCTGTCTGGTATCAATTTATCTGAACAAGCAGCATACCAAGTAAGGCAGCCAACCAAGAATGTTGCATTTATTGCCATCGAGGACTTGTTATCTGTGACAGTTTTATAAATTACACTTTTCTTCTTTTTCTTGCACAGTTATTCTCCTCATTGTCATCAATCCTTCGTTACCTACACCAAAAGATATAATTATAATAACATGTAAATTGGTAAAAAGATAACAGTTGAGGTGTAAAGGCAACAAGATTCTTTCCTAACCTCTAGTGGGCGATTGCTCGTACATAGCTAAGGTGTAAGTGATGCAAAATCACATGAACAAGTATGGATTGGTGTGCATTTTCTTTACGCTAAGTTGAATCTCTGTCTTCATATAAAGGTAATTAGAGAGACACGTATGGGCTAAAGTAATCGGTCACTAATTGACAATAAAATGATAGAAGAATGAGAATAATTCATCATTTTTTTATAGCTTTAAGATCACAAATTTCTCTTATGAAATCCAAAAAGAAATGGGTATATTGTCGGGTGGACTTTTTCAGTAGAATACGTTCATTTCGATCTCACCGGCTTTGCACAACCAAAGCATGCATGGCAGATTTATATTTACCTTACATTGATTTAGGTATTTTCTTTCATGGGACTGATATTGCTAATATTAAAACTGTGAAACATTTTTAAATCATTTAAGAAGAGACAGAAGAAGTAACAATGTCATCTTACATTCAATCAATCCCAGTGTTAATCGCGCTAGGATATACCTAGGTAAAAAGTGACGTAATGTTGATGACATCTTAATGCAATGATCATGTAATTTCAAGCTGCTCCTTTAGCGTTCATTGAACAAAAACGGACTTCCTTGGAGATAGACATAGCACTGACAGCTTTTCTCGATGAGCCATGTTCTTTCTTCAATTTATAGTCCACTCATCTGGAATCACTGCAAATTTGGCATGGAATTGAAACGAGCCTGACCCTGGGATCAAATAATGTGGGTAGGGACCTTGTTTACCTACGTCATTGGAGAACAGTGTAGTGTATGATTGTAACGCACAAGGTGCATTGTGACAAGCCACGGTCGAATATCCACTACACACCCTTGTGACCGGTGATTACCTGTGATAAGATTTCCTTGCTTCTTATGACAATGCATAAACCAGCTTAAACCGATCATTACAAACACATGTGAAGTTTTATTGGAAGGTTGATCCAGCATAATCTTTTATGCCGATCGAATGAGAGAATCCGATTTTCTCCAAACACAGTCACTTATCGGTCCATAAGAGGACACTTCGATGATGAGTTTATTTATTTGTCTCCTTAATGAATGATTTCTTACTATGTATTCATATTCACACATAACGAGGATAACAGACAGCAGGCAGCGATAGGCAAAAGGTGGAAGTAGTGAAGGGAGACGATATAACTTCAATAAATACATTACAGCCCCCCCCCCCCCCGACCATATAGCCTCAAAATTTATAGCCTCACGTAGACTTCTATGTTAAATTTAGGGGGTTGTACTATAGCCTCAAAACAGAAAATGAACAGGGTGGGACTGTTTAGCCTCAAGGGAAATTGAACAGGGGGTGACGTCACAGTACTGGATACTGGCAACAATGTTCCAAGTGGCTAACCTGAATACGAGTGGCTATCCTAGGTAGGGACAAACATAATAGAGACAGAAACATAGAAAAATGGTTAGAAACATAGACATATACAACGCAACCATGGATTGATGAACATCAATCTATCATACCTAAATTATACAACAGACTAAAAACAAAATTTAGGCAATAAAGAATAAATCTTTTCGAGGCATATGAAGTGGCCCTGAAAAGGGCCTTTGGTTTTCTATATTAACACCATTCTGTCAACATAGAGGGTATCTTACTGATCTTCTCTTTCTTAAACTTCGTCTAACCTCTGGTCCGTAGATGGGGACTCGCTTCAGACAACCTTGTGTCTCCACATAGATCCTTCCTTTCCAAACGCTCGTCTCGGTGATCCGGGTGATGGTCCATGATGATTTAACATACATGGTTAAGTACGTACGGAACAGCAGCGACGATACGAGAGTAGAGGATTCAACGTTTGTCCACATCTTGTGACGAGAACAGGTGAAGGGAATGAAGTGAGCCGCGTTTATTTATAGTGGAAGACAGGATCGAAACGGATTGAGATTGTTCACCAATCCCAACACGCGTTACAAAATTCAGTCACTTCGCGGAGTCTGTCTTCCAATCTGAAGAGAGCTACCTGTGAAGTCACATTTCCTATATAGGTGCGCTAGCGTCTGCGCGCAGCGAATAGTTGCGACATTGTTTCTTGAAACATGACGGAAATTAAGAAGACAATGAATTGGGGTGCACCGGCCGTGGAGACGAGAAGCGATGGCATAGCAGCGGCTACAAAAGTCAACACAGCTTTACTTCCAGAAGAGGTCGATTTTAATTGGGATATAGTGGATTTTCTCTCTTCTTCGCAAGAATTGGTTCCGGTACCAGCACCTTCGCCACCTTCTCCTTCTTTACCACACGTCGAGGATTTTAAACAGCGACAGAAAGAAGAACTGGAGAAATTTTTACAAGAGCAGAAAGAAGCAGAACAAACTTTTCTCCTTCAACAGCAACAGCGAGAAGAAGAGGCAATAAGGAAACGACAGGAAGAAGAAGAAGAAGATGAAGAAGCAGAGAAGAAACAAGGTCTAGGAGAGAAGGAGAACAGTGAAAGTCAAACGGTAACGGTACTCTTGGACATTTTGGCAGAGTTAAGGAGTCTGAATCAAATGTATCAGACTTCTTTATTACGGCCCAAGAGAAAAAGACCTTCCCGAGCCAAACAATCCAACCCTGTTAGTACTCCTGAGATACCGGTCCTAGTGATTTCTACACAATCATCGACGGGAGCAGGTCCAAAAGTTGGCCTTGGCCGTGGCAAAGGCTTAAGGCTGTTAAAGCTGATTGCTTCTCGTTCCTGAGGTTGTTTTTCTTTAAAACAAACACCCAACGGTCCTTTTCAGGGCCACCCATTTCTTTCTAAAAAAGATATTATTCATTTTGCCTCAGTCAATGAAAACTCAAAACCTCTTTTTTAACCCTATGATGTACGTGTGTGAGTGCGTGAGTGTAGGTCCTTATTCTAAAAAATCAAAAGCAGGAGACACTTACGTTTTTTGTTTTTTTTTTTCTGGTCTATTCTGGTACATATTTTACAATCCAATTCACAACACAACACATCACCTTAAAAAAGTTCAAAGATTTCTGATGTGTCTTATTTCTTTCACTCTCTGTTTTCTGATTTTTTTTTCACATTCACAGGTTTTTCCTCCTCTTCTTCCACACTTTTTCTCGTCTTCTTTTCTTCTCTTTCTGAGCGTGTCGGTGTTCTTCCTTTGCCGAGGACACATCTTCTTCTTTCTCCTGCTTCTATTCTTTCTTAGGGCAGTCTGAAGACCAATGTCCTTTCTCTTGACAATGATAACAGGTATCCTGACTTTTGTCTCTTTTACACTGGTCTTGCGTTTTTGACGATCTGGACATTCTGTAGCTCAATGCCCTTTCTTCAGACAGATATAGCAAGTATCTTGACTTTTATCTCGAAAGGACAGGGAGTAGTCCGTCGGCGTGTCTGAAGAAAACTTTCGCATGACACCTCGCAAAGCTCTGATCAGAAGTTCGATCTGTGTGGGTTCTTCCATCGTTCTAGTCGATTAGAGAATGAATACTGGGAGGGAAGGCACTAGCCCTTTTATATATACACTGGTCTGACATGGATCTAAAGGTGTCCATGGCGTTTCAAAAGTAGTCATTTGACTTTTTGCAGCCAAGATGAAACAATCGCATCATTTCGTAAAGAAAGGAGAAGAAAGTAAGAGGCAGAAACGGGACTTATCGCCTCGCACAGTAGCTGATGGAAAAGCGACACTGTTCATGACCCATGTGTCTCTTCCCCAAAGGACGGGACAGCGCAAAAAGGTATTATTGGTGGACGACCTTCGCAGCGACAAGCGCAGCCTCGTTCAAATTAACAATCCTCAAAACCAGATGTGTTTAGCCCGAGCCATCGTGGTGGGACGATCGTATGCCGACAAGAACGACACGGCAGAATGGAAAAGAGCCTGGAAAACTATTCGACAATCGGACCGAGCCAAACAACGAAGAGAAGCAGAACTCCTGTTACAACAAGCGGGGATAACCAAATGCACCGCTTGTGGTATTCCTGAAATGCAAAAATTGCAAGACGTCTTGGCTCCACTCTACGCCTTGAAAGTGCACCCTCAAGAAGTGCGCGGACCGATGTTGTTTCGAGGCAAAAATTTCAAAGAAGGAAAATACATTCACGTCTATCATCACGATGAACATTTCGATGCCATTACTAGTATCACCGGATTCCTGGGATATGGTTATTACTGTAAGAAATGTGACCATGGCTATAACAATCGAGAGCAACACAAGCATTGTGGATCGAAATGTGAGGGATGTTTGGCCTCAAAACCCTGTCTGGACGAAGGACAAGAACGAGTGCACTGCCCTGCTTGTCAGCGGACTTTTGTCAGTCCGACCTGTTACCAACAACATCTGAAAACGCAAGGTTCACAGCATAAAAGTGCTTGTCAGCTGCGACTGTGTCCAACTTGTGGACAAGTGATACGTGCCAATAATACCAAGGCGCACCTATGTTCAGGAAAGAAGCGATGTCACATTTGTCACCAAATCGTGGACTTGGAACACGAATGCTACATTCAAAAATACCATTTCAAGCTTGAAGAAGAAGATGAACAGAAGAAGAAAGGGAATTGCATCTTTTCCGATTTTGAATGCATGCAAGAGACTGCTATTCACATTCCTAATTTCTGCATGGCTCACCGAGCGTGCGAGAATTGCATCCAAGAGCCTATCTTTAGTCATTGCCCTCACTGCAGCAAGATTGCTGGAGGACGTGAAAAAATATTTCAGGGACCGAACACGCTGGCCGATTTCGCTCAATGGATCTTAGACCCCATCGACTAGACGTGGAGCCAAGAGGATATCGAACGTTACGGAGATTGTCATTGCTATGCCACGGTGATGCTTCACAATTTCTCGGGATACGATGGACAGTTTCTTTTGAGATACTATACGGAACAAAGTACCAAACGTCCTAGAGTGACTTAGAAACGGAGCCAAAATCACTTCCATGGAAGTGGGCCAAGTGCAGTTTAAAGATTCGATGAGTTACTTGACCATGCCTTTGAGTCGAGTGCCTAAAACGTTTGGAATGACAGAAATGGTCAAACATTTGGAATGACAGAAATGGTCAAAGGCTATTTTTCCGCACTTTTTCAATACCGAAGCCAATCAACACGCCGTTCTATCCCATTTGCCTTAGGCTCACTACTACGACCCCGACATCATGCGCACCGAACAACGAGAAGCTTTCTACGCTTGGTACCAGGCTCACGCCTCGGACCTCTTTGACATTCATGAAGAAATGTTAAAGAATTGTCGTTCCGACGTGGACATTTTACGGCGTTGCTGTGGAAAATTTCGAGAATTATTCATGGAGCACGGAGGGATCGATCCTTTGAAAGAAGCCTGCACCATTGCCAAAGCGTGTTCCTTAGTGTACCGCCAACGATTCATGCCCGAAAACACCCTAGCTGTCATAAGTCTTCAAACGATCAATTTTGTCAAACGCCAATACTCGATCAACGCCCTACGCTGGTTACATTACTTGTGCGACGAGGAAGACAAATAGATCCAACATACTCGCAACGGAGGAGGCGAAAAGACCATCGGAACGTATTCCGTGGATGGCTGGGACTTAGAAAACCCTAAGATCGTGAACGAGTGTAATGGGTGCTTATTTCACAGTTGTCCCATCTGTTACCCTCAACGTGGCACTAAAAATCAGTTTTTACAACGGACTATGGAAGACTTGTACCAGACCACTTGTCAGCCGCGATTAAAGTTAGAAGAGCAAGGATACCAAGTGGTAGAAATGTGGGAACACGAGTACGATCACCGATTGAAAACCGATCCCGAATTTAAACGCATCGTGGAAAGTTACAAGCTGGTGGACCCTCTGAAAACGAGGGACAGTTTGTACGGAGGACGAACGAATGCCACCTGTTTGCTGTACCAAGCCGACGAGGAGAAAGGAGAAGAAATCAAATATTTGGACGTGTGTTCGCTGTATCCTTACGTGTGCAAATACTGTCACTTTTCCGAAGGGCTCCCACAATTGCTGACGGAACACATCGACCTGGACAACATTCAACAATAGGAAGGATTGATTAAATTTAAAGTCTTGCCTCCCACGAACTTGTACCATCCCGTTTTACCTCACCATTGCCAAGGAAAACTGATGTTTCCCTTGTGTCGTACTTGTGCCATAACGTGCAACCAAGACCGACCTTCTCAGCACTCTCAGGAAGAACGTGCCTTAACGGGAACGTGGGTCAGCGTGGAATTGTTCAAAGCTCTGGACTTTGGATACCAACTGTTAGAAGTGTACGAAATTTACCACTTTCTCAAGACAGAAAAAATACCACAAGGGTGACGAGACTCAGAAAGGCATTTTGGCAGACTACGTGGATGCCTTTTTAAAACTGAAACAACAAGCCAGCGGCTATCCTTCCTGGTGTCACACTCCCGAAGACCAAAAAAAATTCAAAGAGAAATACTGGGAGCAGGAAGGCATCACTTTAGACCACATCGATAAATCGAAGGAAGGTGATCGTTCGCCAAAGTGATGTTAAATTACTTGTTTAGCAAAATGGCACAACAACCGTGTTTACCCAAGACGGAGTATTTGACAGAACCTTCCCGCTACTTCCAGATGATTCACGACAAAACCAAATACATGAAACACGTGGACGTCGTTCGTGAGGACTTGATCTTAGTCAATTACGAAGAAGAACTGGACTTTGTAGAAGCCGACAAATTTGGAAATGTCATCATTGCGGCTTACGTGACAGCCATGCTCGCTTAAAACTGTACGAAGCTTTAGAACTATTAGGAGATCGTGTGCTGTATTTTGACACAGACAGTTGCATCTACATCGATCGCCTGGGTCAACCTCACCCTGTCATCGAAGGAGACCGTTTAGGAGCCTGGACGGACGAGCATCCCGACGACAAGATTCTAAGTTTTACAAGTGGCGGTCCCAAAATTACGGCTACGAATACCGAGACCCACAAGGAGAAGTGCACACGGAGTGTAAAGTGAAAGGATTGACTCTCAATTATCGCACCAGTCGAGTGGTGAACTTTAGCATATTGAAAGAAGCCTTGCAGTCTGGACGGGATCGAAACTTTAAAGTGACCACCCACGAACCGCACAAGATTGTACGTTTACCCACACACCAAATCGTCAGTCGGCCCTTGGAAAAAGTTTATCAAATCGTGTACCAGAAGCGAGTTCGGCTTCCCAATCACTTCACTTTACCGTACGGTCATGCCGATATTGGTCAGCATATAAAAAGGGACAACGTTCAAGGTCGATAGTTCATTGTGACTACCATTGCTAGGCGAGAAAGATGAATCCATTCACACAGCAAGTATCCAGTAAGAGTACACTCAAGTACGATGCTGTGCCTTGCGATGATAGGGATGCCGTACGCTATGACCTTAGTGATTCAGTACCACATCATCATGGGAACTTTGCTATAACTACTGCTTCTACTACCATGCCTACCATGGAAAGTGATGCTGTACGTGTCAAACCTGACGGATGTGAAAGCGATGCCACTCGTTATCGCACACCTTTTCACTTTACTGGGTTTCATGGTGGATGGCCACCTCCACAGGAAACCAAGCGACTACCACCCTACGGATGTCATGTAAA
>JAECUM010006224.1:0-79848 GCA_016617855.1 Megalonaias nervosa
TATATATATATATATATATATAACTTCTCATGCCCAAATCTACTTATTAAGTGTCATGAAAATTAGGTCATGGACATTTTAATTATCATGGATATTAAAGAAAAAACATTTTCAGCTCCAGTGGCCTTGGCCATGGATACAGTTTTATGCTCCAACCTTTATTCCCTGGCAAGGCACATAGGTTTGAAAAAGAAGAAAAAACAAAAAACAACTCCCCTCCCCCTGAAACAAAAAGACTGTTGCAGAAACCACCTTTTCTCGCACGACTCTTGTAGAGTAACTTATCCTGGTAAATATTCATAAACGAGAAAAGTGAAAATGTTGGTTTCTGCCTCCAGCCACTTCAGGTGTCCCGTGCTCTTTGCTCTATTTATCTCTGTCACTATCACATGGACTGTGCGGTGTCTGACCCCTGACTGGGAGTCGTCACCTTACAAACACCCACGACTATAGATCACAACAGTTTGTGGAGTGCAAATGTTTGCCACATCATGAAGGAGTTTGAACCCCAGGATTATTTTTAAATGATCATATACTTGCAAAGTACATTGTATACCGGATGTCTGATCAGAATGTACTGTATATACTCATATACATGTTTAGTCCAATTCCAAACAACAAAGACCCTGTTCTACCATCGCATAATATGCCAGCAGATCAGGGTCTATAATGTCTATTCTACTAATTATTCCAAACAATCTGTATAGGCCCAGATATGTCAGTGCATTATGCAACCGATCTGGGTCTGTGAAGTTTGCAGTTGAACTGGATTTATAAGCGAGTACAAATGCTAATCAAAGATCAAATAGTCTTCAGCACCCAAACATGAATTATCATTAATTATCATGCTGGAAATAAATTTCAAACTAAAGTGACATTGACCTACCAAATGTTGGCACATGAGACAGGTCATAAATGACAAAACACAATAAAAGAAGTACATTCTTTTCTATGGTACCAAAGCAAACTGCTACGCAACCTACTATAATGAGTTGATAAAAACAGAGAACATTGTGAACTCATTAAATTTTGAGGGTATCTCTTTTTGTAGTTTTGCAAAAAATTGACATTTTCAATAGGTACTTGAATTCGTGAAGATGGAGAATGGGTTCTAATATTTCCACACAAGGATCACTAATAGGTACTTAAATTCGGGAGGATGGGGAATGGGTTATAATATTTCCACACAGGGACCACTAACAGGTACTTGAATTCGTGAACATGGGGAATGGGTTATAATATTTCCAAACAAGGATACTAATCGGTACTTAAATTCGGGAAGATGGGGAACGGGTTATAATATTTCCAAACAAGGATCACTAATAGGTACTTATATTCGGGAAGCTGGGGAATGGGTTATAATATTTCCACACAAGGATCACTATTTGAATTCATGAAGATGGGGAATGGGTTCTAATATTTCCACACAAGGATTACTGTTGGGTCCTTAAAGTCTTTAGTTGTAGCAAGCACAAACTCCACGAAAATTAGTACCCCATGAAAAAAGTGAATTCACTGTCTTTTGTTTCTTCAAAATAAATATTCATAAAATCTTTTTAATATCGCTGTCCACCCCTAGAAGCCAGATTCTACATGGAAGTCACAGGCTTTGAGTAACCATGGAATGACATCCAGTACAACCACAACAGTTTTCATGCATCAACGCCTTGATTAGCCACTCCATTACATGAAATGCATATAGTCCATTCTTCGAATACCTGCATATTACAATACACAGTTAACCTGCTGATGGTACCCTATAATAATATACAATGTATAGTCATGAATGTGGACATCAGCCAGTAAAGGCTTTCTGTGAACTCAAAGATGTACATAACATGGAAACATCAATGTGATCGTGAGTTAAACACAAACACTTCTGTAAGTAGATTATAAAATGTAGGTCACAATAACCTTCTTTAGTTGTAAGGGTGTGGTATGAAAAGACCTGTGTCCAATTATCAAGATTTCACGATTCTAACATTTTGAATAAAATCTGAACGAAGTCACTGAAAGCATGAAATATTGATCCGGGTCATTTCTATTTGCAATAATTGTGTAGTACGTCTCAAAAATGCATCCCCTCACCAAATTTCATCATTCTATGTAGGACAGAATGCATATAGCATGCCAAATGCTCACAAAGTTATGAGATAATGGCAACAACTAAATCTTGACCGATGAAAATTATATGAGAATTACAGCCTCCATACTTGTCAGATTAACTAATCAGATATAATATCACCTCAAAAATATGAACTGATCTCACCCATAATTTAACTCATTCAAAATCTTGAAGATATTAGCATATATTCCAAGTAAAATAAAAATCAGATCAGAAATCTGGCTTCCAGAGGCATTACAAGCTTAGCCAATCAGATGCAAGATCACTTCATTAATATGCATGGACTTCACTCTCATTATAGAATCTTTGCAGGATCTTTATGATATAAGCCTTTATTGCAAGCCTGATGAAAATCAAATCAGAAATATGGCTTTCAGAGGCATTACAAGCTCAGCCAATCAGATGGAAGATCACCTGAATACTGTGTGTGGATCTCACTCAATACTGAATCCTGTGAGATATTAAAGATATAAAATAGTAGGCATATATTTCAAATTTGATAAAAAAAATAAGAACAGAAATGTGGCCTCCAGTGTGGTAGCAAACCTGGCCAAAAAAATGCATGATCACATCATTTGTATGCATGGTTCTGCTAATTATTGAACTCATTCGAGGCTTTAATCGTGTAAGTAAAACGTCCTAGATTCATTGTAATCAGACCAGAAATATCGAGTGTGTAGTAGTAGCACAAAATTGTTGGTGGATGGATGCAACATGCATGATTGATGATGCATGATGGATGCATGGCCATCCCATAAACTCACTTGGTCTTACGGCCAGATGAGATAATCAGGTCTGATTATGAACAAATAATTCTTCTTACAATTCAGAAAAAGAGTTCAAATATATCTGAATTTTTAAAAATGGTACTACAAGCTTCAGTTTCTGGAATGCTAAAATAAATCAGAAAGAGTAGTAAGTGTAAATTGAAGTTTGTAGTTTGTACTTTGCAAGAATCTTTTGAAAAACCAAGACAATGATGGAGGCAAATGGAGCAGAGTACAAGGCAATATGGAACAGTATAATTTGCTTTCATATACTCAACCAACATCAGACACACTTTACAGTTATAAACTTATTCAAATATGAAATGGACATAAACTATTTTGAACTCATATATTATATAGTAAATTCAACTTAACAATGACATTTCTGACTAAAGATTAAACATAAAATTTGCTTATATGCCAAATAGTAATGGCAAAAAAATTATCTGTATTTCAAGGGCTGAGTTACATCTTTTTCAAAAATTATGAGAATCAATTTACTGGTGATTATGAAAACAAAATTTTGATTTAGCAATACCTTACAAGAACAGTTTAAGTAAACAAATGTCACTGTTTTATTACTAGTGAGCAATTAGCAAAATTGTATTAAAATTGAAGTGTGGTAACTTTGGTTTCATTTCATTACCTGAGCAGCAAGTGAAAAACCACCAAAGAATAGGAGGAAATTTACTGAAACAGGGAAAAAAAGATTCAACAGAAAGCTTAAAAGAATATTAAAAAAATTGGCAAGCTTTTGACCATTAGATAATTATTGGTATTGCAAAAAAAAATCTAGGGGGAAATGGACACCTAAGAGTTCAAGAAAAGCTAATTTCTACACATGATAGGTAACTGATTCGATTCTAAGCTGGCTGGAACAAACTTTAAATAAACTTCATTAAAGATTAGAAATAATGGTACAAGATTGCTTTTTTGTCAAAAGCACCAGAGACAAAATAGTCATACAAAACAGATTCAATGAGCAATGAAATGGCTTTGAGGTAATACAAAAAGATGCAAAATTCATTTCTTTCCTTTGGCCTCAGTTATATCTTGTTGTATACATGTTAAATTAACAAAAGAATATATTAAAGAGAGCATTGATTAACTGACCTATCTCCTGAGACAAGAATACCACCCCTACTCACTAGTAACTAGTAATATAAGTAGCACCAAAGTTTGTAACTTTCAATACAAACCACATCCCTTTATAATGAAGTATAAAACACTTAACAGTACATCATGACAAATAGTAGGACTGATGCTATGTCCATCTGAATTTTTAATGATATATATAGCAAAAGTCAACTTGGTGTTGCTGCATCAAATCTGTATATTCCAACAAGCCTTATTATATGACTTATACCTTGAAAGTGATACTACAGTCCATCAGTATTTGCACACTGTATTTTGGCACACTGTATTCTGACTGACATATAGGTCAATTGTAATGCTTCTTGGTGTTGGCTCCCTTGTTTCTGCACTTTAACTGAATTTATCTCCCTTAGAAGAAACTACTGATTCTACTCGCATAAAAGGGGAGTCCAACTGCAAATAATATGTTGCTTGTTCTATTGATTACTCCTAACTGCATAGACCCAGATCTGCCAGTGCATAATGAGATGGCAGATCTGGGTCTGCACAGTTTGCAGCTGCACTTAACTTATTGAAATAGGTTAAGAAAATTTTAAAGATATCAGTACATGTCACTGACTAGACTACAATAAAAAATCATGAAGTTGTTCATGGTTAATACATGCAGAATAACTTCTTGGACAAAATTTACTGCTATGGGTTTACTTTGAAAGAGATCCACAAACTGAAATGTTGCATACCTAAGTACATAAAAAACAACAGCACAAACAGAAAAACAAAAAGTAAACCAACTGTAAAAACCAAAAACTGTATTATCTGCAATGACATGTTTCACAATATCCTGCTCTGTCTACCTTATTTACTGATGTATAAACTATACATAACTAAAAGGAATTTGTTTTTGAAAGTAACCTCCCCTGAATCTAACTGCATTTAAAGTCACCTCAGCAAACTGAATGTAAATCTGTGACCTTAACAGATGGGTCATGGTTATCAAAAGCTAAAACAAAAATCAAGGGATCCCGACTACAGCATCATCTTATCAATGTTCATCCAGTCTGGTCAATCCATACTGGAGAAATCTTCCTTGTACATGGATGTCCTTCACTTAATATATTTCTCTCACCTGTAACCTTGAAAATAAGGTCAGTCACCAGAAACTAGTCCAGTCTTGCAATGAACTCAAGTTGCTAACAATGTACATGTGATGGATGGATGGATGGAAAGACAAATAGAACAAAACCAATGTGTCTGCCTTACTTTGTGCAATTGGGGGCGGGAACAGAAAGGATACATAAATTGAAAAAAGTTCAATACACAGACAGATCTGATCAAGGTCTATGTTGTTTGATTGACAAACTGAGAGAACTGCACAGATCTAGTCTAGAAATCATAAAACCCCAAGTCTAGGATTGAATTTCCACCATCAGTCAAACATGGAATGACCTTTCGAACGTAACATCATTTTGTGATTGACTGAAATACAATCTCAAGCTCAAGAATGTTGATTTCTGGGTCAGATTTGCCATCATAAAATCCGTGTGGAGGCTGTTTGCAATCAGACGTATATCGTACACAATCTAATGTGATATGAACATACTGTAATTAAACCCATCTAATCCAACCCTTCAGCATACAGAATTTGTGAACAATGTGATCAATGAATTATATGTAAACCATCCTCGTTAAAAATGAGGAGTCTGAATAGTATCCCATCATAATGTCTAATTCAGCCTACGAGTGTGATCTCCATGATCACCAGAGTGTACAGATTCCACCGTAATTTTTTTACCAATAGGTTAGTAGTGTATTTTAAATAATGCATTTCTTCAAACATCTTTGTTTACTGTCAACTAATTAACCTATCATAACCTATCATAATTGCTTTGACTGACTCCCCCCTCCATTCGCCGCCAAAGATTGCTGCAAACCATTTGTCTAACATAATGCCAATGTCAACTATTTACAATACTTGCAGTAAGGGAGACAAAATACTACCTACCAGCCCACTACTTGTACTTCAGGGTTTGGCAACGGTAAATGGACTATTTTGTTGTAAAAATGATTGCCTAAAAAGTAGATACAATCAGTTAATAGCTACTGCAATACAGTATGATTACAAAAGCTTGCTTGATACATCTATCATTTGTTCCTTTTCTTTGGCCACAATAAAAAAATAAAAAATTTCAGTACATTGATAATTCTAATGTAACAATAAAATAGGGTTTTATGGCACTTGAAAATCAAAATATAAAATTCATGTAAAAAATAACTGAAGAGTTCCCATCTAACACAAACAGAACAATCTAAAAGCTACTTAATCAACTGTAAACCTACCCTAATGAAACTATGTAACTCCGCAGGATCCTGATGTTAAGCTAGCATGTATCTATTCAATTTTGTCTAACTGTAACTCCCAACAGACAGTGATCATTCTGTGGAAAGAGAATGATTCCTCAAAAGTCACAACAGACAATGATCCTTCTGTGGAAAAACTATGATCCCCAATCCATGAATTTAAGTCCCAGAAAAACGTAATTTTTCACAAAAGCATGAAAACTGAGACCCACGAAAATAATTCTCATCTACTGAATCTCATTGGTCAGGTAAGGCTCGTATTTTGAAGAAAAAGAAATTCAGTGTATTCACTACTTTCGAAGGAACCAATTTTTGACGATTTTGTGGTTGCTAAAAACCACTATTTTAATTATCAAACAATAACACTTCTTCTGCAGAAAGTATAGAATTCCATCCCAAAACCAAGAATTTACATACTAATGAAAATGTAATTTTCATAAAACCATGGAAACTTTTAATCCATGAAAATGCTCGAATTTGTATATAGCTACCATAGGTACTTGCTTATTAGTCAAGTCACAATGCAAACAACATAGACCCTGACCTGCCATTGCATTAAGCACAGGCAGATTCAGGTCTACGTTGTTTGTTCCTTTGATCACTCCTTACAAACTGCATAGATCTAGATATGTCAGCACAGTATGCAACAGCAGAGCTGGGTCAATGCAGTTTGCAGTTGATCTTATAAGCAAGTGTATACAGTATTTTGTGGAAAAATTTCCTGTGTAAGTTTCACAAAGAATGAATTAAAGTGGGTATACAGTCTCTAGATATTGCTAGAAATAAACTACTCTCCATATTAAACTATCTTAAATGTAACGAGCACACTAACAAAATCTTACTGTCTTAAGATATATGCTGCAATCATCATACAAAATGACCATGCAGAAATTATAACTGGATTAAAAAAGATGAAAAAGTATATACAAATCAACATTTTTTCATCTCAGAAACTGTAATATCTGATTTTTTTACATTCATATTTAATAATGTGTTTGCAAGCATCTATTCCTAAAGGGCAGATCTGCATTTGTAGGGAGAAAAACATACTTAAGCAATAATTGTATTGATGAAATTTTGATCATAATAAAGGCTGAAATATTTTCTTTAAAAATCTATAGAAACAAGTAATTTTTGCATCAGGTGTTTTAACCTGCCTATAAAAATGGTTAAAATTGTAAAAGCATGCAAATATTTAAATGGAGATACACCTTGTTCCAAAGACTGCTTTTTATTAAATCTCAAAAACAATTTAACAAAGTACTGATTTTGTTCCTTTTCATATTTTAACAACAGCTTCATTATTTTTGTTCATGCAATTGTGAGAATGATCAATATAAATGAAACATACAAATCAACATATACACTTTCCAGGGTCTGTCAAATTCTGAAATCTGATGAAAGTCTACCTAGCAACTATGAAAAATGTCTTATTGATCATCCTAAATTCAGTGGACCATAAAAATAAATGCACTAAAATTTATCAATGTATGGCATGTAGCCGACTGTGAAAAGCAGATTCATCCACTGGCAGATCAGAGTCTATGCTCTAACATGAAACCCAAGTGGTCCTGATATCATTAACCTGGCCTACATAACTTGACAGCTGAACATTTCACTATGCCAACTAATGCAGAATTGCAAGAACACAATATATGTAAACTATCTTAAAACTTAACAAGGAAACTTCCTAATTTTTAAATCTCTTTGTTTTTAGCACAGTAGTTTGTTTTTATCTGCTACGTAAGACAGAATCCTTTCTCATAAGAGTAATGAAATTCACAGTTCAAATTTTGTAAATACTGTGATAAAGAGAAAAGTCATCCGTTCTTTGTGATATTTCTGGAATAAGTCTTTATTATTAGAACAGAACTCCATTCATTTGAAACTGTGTATGAACAAAAGAACAGCAGATGATATTTAAGTACATGTCTTGTTCTTTCATTACTATTGTAATGTTTTCATGTGCAATCTTATCAAGTAAGACAATTGAAACAGACACGTGGAATTGTTATGTTCTTTATAAGGAACGTGTTGGGTATAGTTCATCAACTTCATTTTCTGCAAAAAATGTCAAAATATTGTTACGTGTAGGCTCGTACAAAAAAAACAAGAGGAAAGAGTGAAGCCAACAAGCTTTGTATATTTTAACAAAATAATTTATTTCCCTAGAAAACAATGTAAAAATTGGAAATAGGACTTACGGTTTGTGAATATAATCCAAAATGTAATCCTAAGATTGAAAAATACAAGTCCTATCACTAAACAGTTCTAATAAAATCCGGGTTCAAATCTCGATGAAATTCCAATATGGAGGCGATGACGTCAGATGAGACCACTGTACTGGTGGTAACAGATCCTCGATTGAATCACAGTTTATGTTTCTGTATAACTCCAGAATAAATTTCCACTGAATTTCTTTCTCCCAGAACTTTTTATAAAAAAGTACACTTGTTTTGTTTTCTAGAGAATAAATTATTAAATTCCAAAAAATAGAAAAACTTCAGAACAAGCTGGCATCAACAATATAAAACACCTTGTATCCTCAAGGTGTCAAGAATACGACTAAATGAAAACCTCTGAGAATGAGTATTAAAACCCAACTAAACGTCATTTTCAGTTTCACATGTTGGATCACGTGGTCCCTTAACATCGAACAGCGTAATAAAAATGCCAATTGTCACGTAGCTAGAATAACCCTATCTACGAACCAAACTCTCACACTGAAAATATACATTATAAAAAAGAAAAGGCTGTTTACAATCCATTTAACATGTGTGCTGAAATGACCTTGGAAATAGCCAATCGTTATCACTCGATGTTTACAAATCTATGAACCAGGGTGAGCTAAAAATAATGCTTCTGTAATAGGCTTAACGTTCTAAATAAACAGAATTTACTTGAAAAAAATATTGAATCCTGTGAAAATGATCATTACAATAAAATGTAATGAAACAAAAAATAAAATAAAAAAGAATTTTAAAACTAACACACAAGCAATTTAATTACATATATGTAACACTATGCACAGCTTCATTTGATCAGCTACATGTTTTATTAAGATGGAAGCATTTTAAGAACTTGGCAGTAGTCATCCTGAAGAAATGTTGTCATGGGCAATTTTCTATCAGATCACAAATGAAAAAAGTTATTGCTGAAAAGCATGTGCAAAAAGTTGTTTGGCCAGAGTCCAGTGTACTATCTGCAATATAAGATATCCATTGCTCCCAATATTTAGAACACCTATACAAAATCTATGGTATAATGCCTACCATATATACCCGCTTAAAAGTCAAACCCAACTGCAGACAACATAGACCCTGATCTGCCATTACATAATGAGCAAGCAGATCATAGTCAATTTTGTTTGTGGTACTGATTACTTCTAGGAAACTACACAGACCCACATCACCGGGTGCAGTGTGTGATGAGAAATCTTGGTCTGTGCAGACAGCAGTTGGACTCGACTTATAAATGAACAGCATAAAGTAACCTAGTTTTGAAGATACCAAAATAAAACTTTATTATATAAGGACAATGTTTCTTAAAAGTGATGCAAAATATCAAGAAACAAATTTATACAAACATATTTCACTAAAATTACCTCCAAATTTTAGCACTTTATATAATGTACATTTGTTTCTTATCTTCCATTATAAAGTTATCAAATAGGACGATCAAATACAATAAAAATTAATGCAAAAATATTCATTCTACACCAAATGTATACTCAAATAAAAAATGATCATTTTCATTTCAGGAATCCAAAATATAAACAATTTGACAACATCCTGAACACCCAACTTTAAAAATAGATTTTAAAAAATCAATTTAGACAATATTAATACATTATGGATTACAGTGAACAACATCCAAATATTACGTGACTATTTCCAATATTGATTTGAAATCAAAAACATCTGTGGGGGGCAAAAAGAGTCACACAAAAAAAGCCAATGGATAAATTGCTTAATACCAAAAAATAACACAAGACAATATTCACATATAAAAGACAAACACCTCAAGTCAATAGACAAGAAAACTTCTTAACATGGCTAGATTACTGTTTGATCACATTTCACAAATGTGTGATGTCTATTACATCAACAGAAATAAAAAAGATGCTATAAAACAATTGGTTTCTCATGATAACATTGTTCACAGAAGTTACAAAAGTTTGTGCATTATAAGTTAGCCTGACTTATAAATACTGTAGTATCATTTATTTTGGTGGTTTTGAAAAAAAAAATTCCTGGATACTTCAATTCACAGTTTTCCCTGTGAAAGTTTGTATATTTGTTGGTATTTAATTTTGTGTATCAACCTCAATAAATTATCCAAAAAAAGAATACCAAAAGGAAAAAAAACTGTCAGGACAACAAAAACAACATTGCCTCAGTGATTACTACCACTCTGGTGGCCTAGTGACTAGAGCATCTGCCTCGGATGAGAGAGGTCGTGGGTTCGATCCCTGGCCGAGTCATGGCAACGACTTATAAAAATGGTACTAACAGCTGCCTCGCTTGGCGTTCAGCATTAAGTGGTTAGTGTTAGGACTGGTTGGCCTTGTGTCAGGATAATGTGACTGGGTGGGACATCATGCTACATGTCTGCGGCATAATGCCCCAGTGCAAAACATCACTATAAACTGCCACACTGCGGATATCGTAGAGATATGACTGAAAATTGTTAAAGCTATGTTAAAAATCCAAATCACACACATACACACACACACAACTGTACTAACACATGTATGAGCACAAATCAAACACCTGTCAAGATAAATCACTTACACTCAACATCAAAGGAAGCTGACACAACCAACAACACTAATCTACTATTCAGTTATTAAGGTACATACATATGATCTGGTCCTTATAAACACTGTCCATAAACTTTACACCATCAGTAACCTTCTGATCAATGATTGTTTTAACACGGTGGCTTAAGAGTGGTAAAAATCAACTTAGATCAATGTTGGCTTGGACGTCATCTGCTCCTTGCTCAGTGCAAGCTGGTACTGTCAACATCTGATGCTCAGATCCCATCAAAGTGTGAAGATGCTAACTAAATTGAAAAATAATGGAATCACACCTTTGTTTGATGCCAGCCTCATGTGTGAACCAACTTCAACCACTAGACTTTACTTAAAATATCATCAAAGAAGCTGACCGATGATGAATCGATAATTGTGGCTCACACATTTTCAGCATGCACAAATAACGTGTGAAACAAAGTACCTAATTATCCATGGCTTTTGAGAATACTGGACTGAACTTGTTTGATTCAACAATTGCATGATTATTTTGCCTGCCAAACATTGGCGTATACCAGTCTACTTGGTTGATGTGATAATGATTCACTGGTTCCATCTGAAAGTGAGTGAAGTGTGAACTTCAATACTCTGCCATAATTGGTGTACATACACAGTGCTTCATTAGTAAATGTGCCATAATAAATAGTTTTAGTATTTCACAGTCATGTTGTTTATTTGGATTAAGGATGCAGAGATAAAACAAGACATGCTTTCATGAGGATTCAAATTTTTCGACAACATTTGCACTGGAATGAAGAATTTGTCTGAATAAGTATTACATCGAATTTTCCATTACAGCATAAATTTTATTCTTTCCTTCATTTTCATTAATACCAGTGTTTGAACACCTTGTGAACTTTTTTAATTTCTCTCTATCCTTTCTTCTCTCACAACATATCAATTTAAGGCACTGAGTGGAAACTGGATACCAGATACTGGATAGATACATGTACATTGAGACAATATAAAATTATCTTTAAATCTTTTCTTAAAAGGTTGAAAATAAAATGAACATGATAATATTTTTATTCAGTTTACAGAAAGAACAATGATTTATCAAATAGCATTGCTGACCCTCTGGGAATGAAACAGTTAAAACTAGAGGGGGCTTTTGTGTAATATGTGGCTAGGTCTTTAAATCTGTGACTCAAGGCAACAATGAAATCCATTCAAATTTGTATCCAATGAAAATTTCTGATACTACAGTAGTCATAATTTAACTATCTATTTGTACCCAAATCAATGTTTGTAAGGAAATGAAATGAACTGTAACAGTTAGCAACAACTTAACTATACTTGTTAAACATACTTCTTATACAAGGGTGGTGTAAAATAATTATATCTGTTTTGAAGACAAAACCATATGGAAAATTCTAACTTGTTCAAAATAAATCTGGCAAAAAGCATACATGTAAGATTTATATGAGCAATTGACAGCTCACCTGACACTGCTCACCTGTTATAAAATTTTTCGCTGCACGAGGCATATTTGATGGAACATAAAGATAATAAAAAATGAAGAATTATATAGTTCTGTTTTAAATCAACTAATGGCTACAGTAATTGCACTGAACTACTTTACTGTATCATCTAGGCAGAAATGTAGAATCAACCTATACAACGGAGCTCCTGCAATACAGTGGCATGTATTGTGAATATTAACATTGTTATGGTGATAAACTGTACTGCAATAATTAATGACATACAGGTGTGCTCATAGCAATACAGTGTTGTGTACTGGGAATATTAAAATTGTTATGGTGATACACTGTATTGCAATAATTAATGACATGCAGGTGTGCCATAGCAATACAGTGATGTGTATTGGGTATATTAAAATTATGGTGGTGATAAATTGTATTGCAATAATTAATGACATACAGGTGTGCCCATAGCAATACAGTGATGTGTACTGGGAATATTAAAATTGTTATGGTGATACACTGTATTGCAATAATTAATGACATGCAGGTGTGCCATAGCAATACAGTGATGTGTATTGGGTATATTAAAATTATGGTGGTGATAAACTGTATTGCAATAATTAATGACATACAGGTGTGCCATAGCAATCCAGTGATGTGTAATGGGAATATTAACATTGTTATGGTGATGCACTATATTGGAATAGCTAACCATATACATTTAAGCGGTAGCAATACTGTCATATGAATTGGGAATATTAATATTGTTATAACCATATTGCATATATGCAAATTCATAATGCTTATAATTTTAGTTTCAAATATTACTGACACTTGCATGTAGATAAAACGATTTGATTTGCAGAAGGATGTATCTTTCTTATTTGATATTCAATGTTATAAATCACAGTTCATATTATGGCTAATTTTCACAATCAGATAAATTTTATATATTTTCAAGTAATGGAAAGAACAAGTGCTAACAAAGAAATTAACTGTGATGACCACATAAGGATCATCATAAAATGTTCATATCAAGATAATGAAAACACTCATGGCTTGAAACACTGAACTTTTACCACTTTACATAAAATCTAATTCGAAAAAACTGAACTAATGAGATATTGCTGTTGTTTTTAGTATTTTAAACACACTGCTCAAAATAATGTTTATCATTTCTAAAATTTCACTAGAGACTTTATAAAAAAATTTCAAACATTATTTGAGGGGTATACTGTTATAAGTTCATCTGAAAAGCATTTCCTGTGAGTGTTAAAATTATTACAATCAGTCGAATACTATCCAAGGGAGATAGCTTCAAGTTTTAATCATTTACATAAATCTGAGTTGCCTCCCTTGACATGTACTCTGTCCTGAATGGCTGATGAATCTTTATTTGGTTACTAATAGTAGTACATTAGAATAGATGCCACAAACAAAAAGTGACTAAAATCCTTCCAAACCAATAAAAATTAGCTAACAGGTCTGAAGAACTGACATAATGTACGCAGAGTATTATGGGACATGCCAACAGTACCTTAACTAACAGGGATTACCACAAACTCAGTTGCCTTGATGTGCGAGTGTTAGATGTTACAAATCTCTACATTTACAGTCTTATGAAAAATAATAATCTTTTACTTATGTAGATATAAACATCAATAAAAAGTTTTACAATGTCTCACAGCTAATTCATGATATATATTTGCTTCCAAAAATATAAAAGCGAACAAGGCACAAATCATAAAGTTTGCACCATTGCAATTCATTAACAAAGTGAACTCTGCAATCTATCAACTAAGTATATAAGTATATAAATTTATTTAAACTTCTAAATAAGATTTTAAAAAAGTGTGCAACTTTTCAACATTCTCTACATACAAAATTGAATGACCACCAGTCTTAGCACATACTAAGGAAAATATTGAACATTTCAGGATTGGAAATATCCCAAATGTCCTTCAGGTTCCGCAATGTTGTTGCCCAAGAAATACAGTATGTTTCCTTCAAAAACCTGGGCACAGTAACAAAATTTCTAACTTATCCTGTGCTGCCAGACATGGGATTGTTATCAATTCTGAGGCAAAAAGATATGGATTTCTAAATAAAAAAGTGTGGCTGATACTGGATAACATTTATATAACATCATAATCAGTATACTAAAATCAGCAAAGGTATCCCTCACCCCCAAATTAAAATATTACATGTAATTTACATTATAACTTGGCAATCTAAGTACAGTCAAACCCACTTATCTCGACCTCAGTTATCTCAAGAACCCATGTATGTCAAGCACTTTGGTCGGGTTCCCTGCTTATCTCGACCCCTGTTAAGTCGATAACTCAGTTATGTCAGGCATAAGTTTCGGTCTGAAGTAACATGTGGACCCGCTTAATTTGACGAAATGCAACTTGTAGTGTCCATCTCAGAGAAATTTTACATGAAATGATCCGGCATTTCGGCTATTACCTGTACCTCATACTGGCAAGGATGGAAAAAGTCGGTACAAGACCAAATTTTACCGATACAAATGCTAATCAACCAATCTCATCAATGCATGGTTTATCACTTACAGAGAGTGGAGAAAATTATCATGTAAAGAATACTTTAGAGTACGAAACTGAATGCATGTGTTTCTGACCTTTACGTAAGCTGCATTCAAAATGGACATCATCGCATGTCCACACCACGACAATATAGTTCGTCCCACACACCATCGCAAATTTGATCTTATCTATACCTCGTTAAATTATCAGGTTGACATCATTAAATGTAGCTAAAAATGCTGAATTTGTTTTACACAATATATTTAAAACAAATCTGGTAACAATTAAAGTATTTTCATGCTTGGTGTGAGCATAAAAGCCTTCAACTTCAGAACGGCTAGATCACGTGACTCACAATAATCTATAAATAAAAACCTGCAAAACTCCAAACTAAGCTGCCCCCCCACTTACCCCCCACTGGTTATTAATTTGTTTTGAACAAGAATAAATAAAAGCACCAACGGTATTTTAAAAAAAGTCTATAGCACCCAGTATTTTTTTTAATGAAAATGGTGATTGCTGTACCATGATTGCATATTCTTCAACACAAACGGAATGAAGTAGAAGGCAACTGATAGGATTAAAATTTGAAACAGAAAGAAGAGTGCTTTCATTTGTGTTGTTTTTATCTTGAATTTTGAAGTCTTGCAATCCATCAAAGAGATTAGCTGCTCTCCTTCTGGAGCTGTGTTCTTGCCTATGATCACTGATCAAAGTCGGGAGGGATACGGGACTACAACTGTATGAATGGAATAAGCTGTCTTCTAACTGCATGAATGGAATAAGCTGGCTTCATACAGAATTTGATGTTGAGACAGTTAACTTTAAAGACTTGAAACACATTTTACAGTTTGTCGGTACATGGATACCAACAGCCCCGTCTTTATCTGGTACAGAAGCAAAATTTATCAGTAAAAACTGGCATATACTGGTGTAAAGGAATCTCTGACGATCAAAAAAAAGATTGATTTTCATGCACAATATTGGTCAGTTACATTGTGCTGCTAGCCCCAAGTCAACTCTAACAAAAGAAAACACTTTCAAAAAAAATAAGTATAGTCCTACATGTACATGTACTTCAGTTGGCCTAGATTTTGGATAGCGTGAGAAAATCATTGTTTTGCTGAGGCTACCAAATGGATGAGGCTATTCACAGGGAAATAAAAACAACTTTAAACCACTGACATTGTGGCAGTAACTTATTGTTGTAAAAATATGTGACTTGTTACTTAATCTCATTTAAAAGACCTCCAATCTTCTTTTTTCTCCAACCAGGTATGACTGAATTATTATTTTTATTGTGCATTAAAAATGCCATTTATTTTTAGAAATAAAACTCCTCATTTTTGGTATTTCAGATGCATAATCATTGTTATGCAGTAGATTTATCAACTGAACCCTGATATCTCGTACCCGATTATGTCGGCGATTTTTTGACACCCCAGACGTAATCGAGATAACCGGGTTTGACTGTAAATCAATGATTACATACAAAATTCAGCCTGTCCAATTAAATTCTCATATCAGTAAGTTTAAAGTTCATACAAAAATTTTAAAAAGAAATATCAAGTTAAATGAAGGGGAGGTAAGTAGAAGTTAAAAAATATCTGGTCAAGCAGACTGAATGAGTAAACTGTATCATTAACAACTGGCATGCTTTTAGCCAATAAGCACTTGTTATCACATAAAAATGGAATGTCAGAAGGTACATTTTTTAAACTGCACAGATAAATGCATATTAGCACTCATGTAAATATGATGCAGGACTAAAAAATGTCCTGTGATAAACCTTAACTCTCAAATGCTTAAAAACTGCCATGGAAATGCACATCTTACTATATTTCCAAATTATTACATATCATTTTCTATCCATATCTGGACTAAGAACTGGAATGACCAAATCAGCACATATTCATACCAATAAAAGCAACCCTCACCATACACACACTGTCCCTCTCACACTCTCCACCTCCAATTCAGCAATTATATCCGTACTTGTACTTTACATATTCTAATCAGCATTTAAAAAGCACCTGCCCTTATAGATATGGAGTGCATTTTTGCACCATAGCTATGATAAAAACTCGATGAGATAAAAATAAAAATTTTTATTACTGGTCCTAACCAGCACTCAAATTTGGGGAACCTTGTAAGTCTCTTTTGCCCTCCATCAAGACTAGTTTCAAAGAATCATTTCACAAGCTGGTTTAAAATTCTGAAATATCCATAAATCAGTCTATATTATTGCTACTGAAACGCTGATTCAACACCAAAAGTTATTCTGAAAAATTTAAGTTCATTAGCAGGAAAAACTGAAAGACCATTAATTAAATACCCAGCCGTCATAAAGGGCTAATGATTCCTCAAAGGTTGGTAATGTTTATTTCTTATTGTCTTGTAATTATTAAACCCCAAAATCACACTGCACATTTATAAGGGCAGAAACTGTAATTATGTATGGAGGTCATAATGACTATATTATTCCAAGAATTACTCTGACATTTCACATTTTAAAAATAACAAATCTATAATATTTTATATCTACAATAATGGCCTGTTCCTGAAATCAGAAATTGCCAAATTTTGCTAAAGAGAAATGACACCTAATGGATAAAATTAATTAATTTTACAAAATCAGAACGTGGAGATGCTTATAAAAATGCTTTGTTTTATCTGCCTATCTGAAAGCTGAACTTAGTCATTGGTATGTAAAAGCTGCAAGATCTTTCTTATGAAAACATAGAAATAAATTTGAGAAGTTTCCTTAAAAATGAGAAAACTTATCTTAACAACACAAACTTGTTACTTATTGTAAATGCCTTATTCACAGCAGTAATAACTATAAAACAGACCAGACAGAAAAGTTATAAATAAAAAATGAGACCTTTCTTGAAAACATTTTATATTGCGGAATGTAATTACTTTCTGAAATCTGACAGTTAAGCACTTATGTTATAAACGAAACAGAATGCTGCGTTTATACTGTACAGTGATGATTAATTAAAAAGCTTACACATTCACATGATGTGATCAATGACTAATGAAATATATCATCAACACAGTACTATGAATACAACCATCAATTAACACTAATAGGCATTTGAAGGTTCTCCTTGGGACAATGCTGGTCTTCTTGACAAAATTATTTTCTTCAAAAAAAAAAAACAACTATCCATGCATGTACCTTTATATTTCCACAACACAGACTGGTTCTCCACTATGTTTATTCCCATAAAGTCTGACAGATTTGGAGGCTGCTCTTCTTGACTGCTTTCCTGTAACACTATTCATTCTCTATCACAATGACTTCAATCCAAACCAAAGCAACATGGTCTCAAAATACATTTAATTTACCTTTTTCAGACTGTAAACATACCTGAAAATGGAAATAAGTATCAAATTAGACATGGAAAACACTACTGGACTATAAATGGAATATTTGATGATACATAGGTCTCTTATATAGACTAAATTAAATATGTTGTTCCTCAGAGTTAATTTTATAAAGTCAGTCAGTGACACTGAGGTTCTAAATGGAATGTGATATTGTTATTTATTATGATGTATTTAAAGCTGAGGAATATTTTTGTACCATTGCATCCAGAACCTATCTCACCGGGCGGGCCCTGCACATTTTGTGACCCCGTCCACTGTCCGCTATAATGACAAGAAAACTACCAAAGGCAGTATGGTCTGACAAATTAAGATAAATGCAAACCTTAATGGTAATCACTATAGTCTGAAATATATGTCACAATGACCTATATTATCCAAACCTTGTTGTGCTCCTTGTACAGAACTTAAATGATTTTGTGGGGAATAAATATACTGTATTGTGCCTAAGAAACTAATTTCCTGTATTTCCAATTCAAAATATATTTCACAGTGATGTTATTTTATTTCAGCTGTGGGGTACTCTTAATGAGGCACTAATGGACCAAATTCAAAATTATTGGCAAAAAATACTTTCTCATAATGTTGTGCTATGTTAAATGCATTCTTCTTAATGTGACTACTCTGAGTATCCAAGAATTGACTCTCTTAGTGTGACTACTCTCTGAGTACCCAAGAATTAACTCTCTTAGTGTGACTACTCTCTGAGTACCCAAGAATTAACTCTCTTAGTGTGACTACTCTGAGTATCCAAGAATTAACTCTCTTAGTGTGACTACTCTCTGAGTATCCAAGAATTAACTCCCTCAGTGTGACTACTCTGAGTATCCAAGAATTAACTCTCTTAGTGTGACTACTCTGAGTATCCAAGAATTAACTCTCTTAGTGTGACTACTCTCTGAGTATCCAAGAATTAACTCTCTCAGTGTGACTACTCTGAGTATCCAAGAATTAACTCTCTTAGTGTGACTACTCTGAGTATCCAAGAATTAACTCTCTTAGTGTGACTACTCTGAGTATCCAAGAATTAACTCTCTCAGTGTGACTACCCTGAGTATCCAAGAATAAACTCTTAGTTTGATTACTCTCTAAATATCCAAGAATTAACTTTCTTAGTGTGACTATTCTCAGAGTATTTAAGAATTAACTCTCTTACTAAATAAACATATCAGTGCAAATGTGTACTGCCACATGTGAGTCAAGTGGCCTTGAACTGTCATCTGACTCAAGTCTACATATTCAGTACAAAGATACTAGGTCAGAATTCCATCACAACATTATAGAGAGTGGGTGTGACCATCAAAGAAATCACCAGGGTATATGATAAGGCTGCAAGTACCATGAACCATTTTCCATTTTGGCATCAAAATCACAGAAGTGTAGAAAATAACCCATGATGCAGTAGGCTGTGTTTATTGAGTGCTTGTCCTCATCACAAAATTCTGAGGGTTGCACATGAGAATTGAAGATGTAGTTTGATAGAAATTCCTAACATTTTCAATGAAAACAGGCTTTCATCAGTATCTTAAAGCACTCTCAAAAGAAAACTAAATCACGAAGGAATTTGCAAAGAAGAAAATTAGAATAGAGATCAACAAAAGAAGGCATTTCACTGGCACAGATGATAGAAAGGTGTAAATGATTATTGGAAGAATGTATGCAAGGTAGTTATTTGAAGGGAGATAAAGCTGTTTATATCTGGAGAAAGGCTGGGGATGAATGGCACACCTCTATGTGTAAATCTAACACTTGTACCTACATTTGGTTTGATGATCTGGGGATGTGTAACATGCAATGGTATTAGGACACTGTCCATCGTAAAAGAAAGTATGAAAGCAAAATAATATATTTATATGCTTGAAAATTATCAATGGCCTGTTATTGCTGGACGTTTTCCACAAAGAAACTGTATTTTCCTGGATGACAATGCACCACTGCATAGGGCACACATTATGATGAAATATTTGGGAACTAATAATATAAATTCCATACAATTGCCAGCAAAGATATCTGACTTGAACAGTTTTGAGAATGTGTGGCTTAAACACACAATCTACAAAACAATGTACATTATTTGAGGACCTGAGTTTTACCCATGCATGCCCTTGCAGCAGTGTGGGGAAAAATATCTGTAGAATTTATTAAAAATTTTGTAACATTCCTTTTGAAAATGATTATCAAAGAGTTATCCAGGCCAATGGATGCATCAACAAATATTAAGGTAAATTAGCAACTGAAGTTGAGAGGCAAGTGGTCATTTGGCATCACTTGTGTCTTTGCCAATATGTTTGACCTAAAGATGTAATTATGAAGTTAAAAGGACTCTGAGGGCAAAGGTTTTTGAAACATTAAGTACATGCTAACCATGTGCTGACAGACAGAAATTATCCTCAAGTCAGTTGCATTTAAATCTGACCTAACAAGATTCCCTCAAAGGGACTGATATTCTGTTGGCTGAACAGAATTTTTAAGAATTCATGAGAAACTGAGTTCTTCACGCCTCTTTTATTCTTTTTCGAGAAACTCCAATACACTTGATTTTATTTTTGAGTTAACATGTTTCAGGATAAATACAGTACGATAATCTTTGTTAAGACCTTAGACCTTCAACCTGTAATCATAGAACAGACGATCACTGAACTTAAGAAAGATGCTGTCAAGATTTATTGTCACGTGAACATAGGTTAAATCCTTTAAGATACCCCTGTTATTGCACTGGAACCATTCAAGGTACTGTATGTACTTGCTTATAAGACAAGTCCAACTGCAAACTGCACAGACCTAGATCTGCTGTCGCATCATGCACTGGCAGATCTCGATCAATAGAACAAACAACATAGACCATGATAATCTGCAAGCGCATTATGCTACGGCAGATCAGGATCTTTGTCGTTTGCATTTTGACTTGACTTATAAGCAAGTCCATACAGTATTCTTTTGATACATATGCAAAATGGTTTTTATTGAATTTCATTCATTCTTGTTTGTGTCATCATGCTCACAAGCTATTACAGATCAAGACCAGAATCAATAAGTTTGACCTTGATATCAATGTCAGAGTGCTGATGCTCAACATATTAACTGAAAAACAACTAAATAAAGTCTGGTCAAAACTGATTTGTATATCTAAAAGTCACCATGTTCCTGACCACAAAAAGAATTTTAAAACTCATTCAAAATAGCACGGGCATGTAGGTGGTAAGATCTGCAAAATGTGCTTTCCTAAAAGTCCTATTACAGTCTCACAATTCTTTCAAGACTAGAAGTGATAAGAAGATTTTATATAGCAACTTTAACTGCCACACGAGAGTCAAGATCAGCATAATTTTCATGCAGGACCAGCTACAATCTATTATAGTAAGAAACAGAAAACCAATGTCAACATGATAATCCAGATGAAGCCATAAGAAGATTTTATATGGCAACTTTAACTGCCACACCAGAGGAGAGATATCAGCATAATTTTCATGCAGGACCAGCTACAATCTATTATAGTATGAATCAGAAAACCCCAATGTCAACATGATAATCCAGATGAAGCCATAAGATTTTCAAAACGGCCACCAAGGCAACAAGTTTGGACATTAGATAAGCATTATTTTAATACAGTACCAACTGCACACATCAAAAAATGTCTCAGTAAAACTCAATGTCAATATGACCATTCATTCTGGAAGTGCAGACAAAACAAATTTCAAAGATGGCTGCTTGAGTTTTGTTAATTGGTTAATTTCAAAAGTAAAACACAGAGAAGCCTCATTAGTCCTGACTCTGTTTATCTGAAACCTCGCTATCAAGAAATTTTTCAATGGGAACGGAATTCCTAAACATCAATTTTTTTCCGTTAATCCTGAAATCCGTGTTCCAGATCCAGGGACAAAAGTATAAAATTAAAACAAAACCTGCTTCGATAATCTGGAAATCAACTTTCCAAAAATAAAAATAAAAATTTTGATGAATCATATATGAAAATACAGTCACTCGGATAACACAGATTCACCTACACAAATTTGGAGCTGTGTCAATTTATCAATCTCTTATTAGTCACATTTTAGTGACACGTTAAAATTATAAATTGGTCATGCAATCATGTGGAAAAACTTAAAGTTGCATGACCATATTGTAAGCAGAGATTGTATAAACAATGTCTGCTTTTGCTACTCGCCGATGTGTTAATAATTAAACAAACATACTGGGATCAAACTGTCGACACTTTTGACATAATATATGGTTAATAAATTATGTCATTAAGTCTCTTTTATGTTTCCCAATTCTAAGCAACAATCACAATTTGCTGATGACATTACAAATAGAATCCTGCCTTCACACTGTTGGTTTTGCAGTTATAATACAATTTCAACAGGTGTGAAACTGCCTTAGGGCCTAAGTTCTAAATGTGAATTATCAAGTTCCATGCCCCAATCCTAAGTCTGGAAGTAGACCGTCCAAGTATATAGTCATATTAAAAAAGACTGGAAAGAAAAGGTGAAATAATCCCAAATTAGATTACTACCTATGATCGAAGCTTGGGCTTTGTACTTTGTACACAGCAGAAACAGGAAGTATAAAATCTGCTTGCAATTGCAAACACTTCCACCCCTACAACATTAATGGATATTTTCCAAAGTTAGTGACAAGCTATAGTTACACCACATGATATAGTGTATAATGTAGCTACCTTAACAGTAGTACAGTATCAAATAGCACATGAACATCAAGGTGATGACTGAAGCTGAGGTATCCATTTTAAGAAAACAAAAGCACAATTATTATTTTCGTAGCTGTTTAATGACTTGGAAACTTGAAAAAAAAGACTAAAATATATATTTTTTGGACTTACCTAGGTAAAATGAAGCTGGAGAGGAGGTATGCCTCTGATAGGTCAAATATCCAACAGCAGTTCAGAATTTTTCCAGACTCCTGGTATCTATGTAATGTACTTCATTTAATGGTACATCAGCACACTCCCAGACATACAGTGCTGAGCAAAGGCTAGCCACCAAAAGCAGTAAGAGCAAGAACTGTGCCAAAATCATCAGGAAGACAACCCCCTCCAACCATTAGCCAACAAGCACCATGTGACAAAAGACAAATGGCAAAAATGTTGCAAAAACTCTCCAAAAATGCACACATAGCAAACACAAAGGCAAAACAGGTTAAAACAAATTCTCCAAAATACAAGGGCAACGCATTTATATACAAACCATACTCCCTTAAACAGACCAAGATCTCAGTTGGAATGTTTACCTCAAACGACATGAAGGATGCGGCATCAGACCTATTTGATATGTACTTCCTGCAAAGGGATATTATGGCGTTCAAACTGAGTAATCTCAAACATTGCCTAATCTGGCCTGTCACTGGTCACTTGCCTAATCTGGCCAGTCACTGGTCACTTGCCTAATCTGGCCAGTCACTGGTCACTTGCCTAATCTGGCAAGTCATTGGTCACTTGCCTAATCTGGCCAGTCATTGGTCATATCCATGGTCAGATTTTACAGCTTCCATTTTCAAATATCTTACTACTTAAACAGACATAAAAATGTTGGGAATACCAAAGGTTTGGAGGGTAGACATAAAAGTGTTGGGAATACCAAAGGTTTGGAGGGTAGACATAAAAATGTTGGGAATACCAAAGGTTTGGAGGGTAGACATAAAAGTGTTGGGAATACCAAAGATTTGGAGGGTAGACATAATAATGTTGGGAATACCAAAGGTTTGGAGGGTAGACATAATAATGAAGTCTGTCAATCAAGACAAGAAGAATGAATATATTAACTAGAGCGAATTGGATATTTAGGTAATGAATTTTTCATGGTGCTGGCTACCATTTTACACTTGAAAAAACTCTGTGCCTAAAATGATTCATCTAAAAATGTCACCCATTAACTTGAAAGTCCTGTTAGCATATTCACAATTACTCAATTCTGGGCTACTTTATGATAATGTTCTACAATTACTCAATTCTGGGATATTTTATGATAATGTATCACAATTACCCAATTCTGGGCTATTTTATAATAATGTGCTACAATTACCCAATTCTTGGCCATTTTAAGATAATGTATATAGAATTATTCAATTCTGGGCTGCTTTAAGATAATGTTCTACAATTACCCTATTCTGGGCTACTTTATGATAATGTGCTACAATTAACCAATTCTGGGCTACTTTATGACAGTGTGCTACAATTATCCAATTCTTGGGTATTTTAAGAAAATGTATTTACAATTACTCATTTCTACTTCATGATAATGTGCTACAATTACTCTATTCTGGGTTATTTTGCGATAATGTATTACAATTACACAATTTGTGGCTATTTTATGATAATGTGCTACAATTACTCTATTCTGGGCAACTTTATGATAATGCGCTACAATTACCCAATTCTGGGCTACTTTAAGATAATGTGCTACAATTACCCAATTCTGGGTTATTTTGCGATAATGTATTACAATTACACAATTTGTGACTATTTTATGATAATGTGCTACAATTTACTCAGTTACTCTCAAATAAAATAAATGGTTTATACCCTAAAGTTCCTGGTATAAGAAAAACTGTATTATGTAGAAAAAGAATGCAACTGTTTAATTATGAACTTTTAATCAAAAGAATATTTTTGTTTTTGAAAGCATCATTCCCGGAAAAAAAAAAAACCATGAAACCCAACCCACACTGAGGCAAAATGTCCAAACAGAGAAAATCAGAGCATGACAGTTGTTCTTTTCCTCCATGATTTATTAGAAATGATCTGATTCATGAAACACAAATTGAAAATAAAATCAAAATGCATTTATGTGTTGTCAAAAAACATTTATAAATTGTTTAATTTCAAAACAATAAATTTAGAGATAATGCTGACAGTCAAAAAGATGCTTACTGATTGACTCGTGAACTCATCTAATTACTGCACATTCTGCCACAGCTTCTCCTTGAGTACTATCCTATATATGGGCCATCTTCAATATATTGAGCTTGAAAATGTCCAACAGCAGTAAATGATACAGTATCAAGGTATCAGCAATTTGTTCCATCACTAATCTGCTGGGTCAAACCATCAACATCCAGAAATTGGTTTGACACAATTTGGATGCCACAAAATATGAATCCCTTTATCCTACTGCATTTACTAGTATGTAACATCCAGAATTTTGTGGGGTCCTGGACCACCAAGTTGTCTAAAGCATACACTTTTACATACCACTTACACATCTCACTTCTGCCTACATAAATTGGAGTCTTGGCTCAACCAATATTATGTAAGAAAGATTGCTAGTAGCTTCCCATGGTTTTGTGGTTCTTTCCAGCTTCTTCTTCCACCAAATATACTGTCCAACACGTATGGCTTATGTGATGAAAAATGGCATTAAACCCCACAAAATCAAACTAAACCAAAATCTGGTCCTTCATGATACAAATATATAAATTACAATTATAAATGAACCCTTTCTTACTGTACAATATGTCATGTATTGCAAAATAGTTTAGCAAAGGCATTGCACTGGACCAGAAGCATTGCCTTACATGAACCATGCAGCTTTCTCTGTCAGGAAAAATTACTCATAACATATAACTGTGAAGGACTGGCCGTAAATGTAGATGACATGTACAAATCAGTATGGAGTAGTTATTCCAATCAACAATGATAATAGTTCAAAAGTGTATTTGCTTGTTTTAATAGCAAATAAATCTCACAAATGCTGTGATCCATGAATGCGTTATGAAAAACACATTTTGACAACTTTCTCCATTTCAGATAGTAACTGACATGATACTTACAAATAAAAATCATTATGCTCTTGTATAGAGAGTTCAATACAAAATGAATCAATTTTATTACTCTGAAAATTATGTTTAATTCCATGTGATTGTTTAAAAGTATGAAATTCATGGCTTCTTGAGAATATTAGGACGTGCAACCATAATGGATATTTTTCTTCAGCAAAAGAGCAGTGTTTATAATTTTACAGGTCAACAAATTTCTCAACGTCTAATTGGTATTTTGAAGTTTGGGCCAGAATTTAATAAATTTAACTCTGCATCTATTTCAAACATCTCCTTTTTTGTCGGTATACATGTGATTGATGAGAACATTATCTGGATAAATCAACTGTACCTATTATAATTTATAAATCACTTTATATCAATACCTGGTTTTCATTGCAATCTAAATTTTACATTCTTCTTTATGTAACTCAGAAAATGAATTATTTACTTTAAGTAAAAACTCTCTAAATTCACAAATGTAAGTGCAGTTCAAAGACAAATTTAAAATGAATCTGAATGTTACATGAATCAGTTATTTTCACTAAATTAAGTTGAAAACACTTTAAAAATCATCATTTTATCTACTTCATTTTAATTTTGATGGTACGAAATTAAAGGGACGACACTTTCAAAATTGATGTTGTTCATATTATGATTGAAACTTTGTTCATACGTAAAAAATGATGTCCACAAAATTCATTATTAGGTCAGCATCGTCAATATATTATAAATAACATCTCTTTTCTTATTTTCAATTTTCATGACTTTTCAATATTTTATAGTACTACAAATATGTTTGTTTTTAGTTAGAAAGCAGAGTTCTGAAATGTTATATTGTTGTTTTGACAAAAAAGTCAGTATTTTAGCAAAACCTGTAACAGAACAAGCTTGGCCTAAATTTTTAATTGTGATAAGAATTATTTATAGTTTTGGTTCTTAGCTTTAACACAACCCATAAAACAAAAAGAAGTTTCTTTCACAAGTCAATTAAATGTTTTATTTTGTAATTAAATTTCAATTTAATAATTATGTCCATGTCACACAACCATTGCTTATAAAAAATTTAAAATGAACTGTATTAATTAAAGAAACTATCTCCTGAGAAGTACAAAACACAAATCAACCTTTTACTCAACACATTAACATCTCTCATGAACACATACAGTACCAGTAGAACTAGTTTCTCAACTTTTAGTAATGGAAAAATACTGTTCAACAGTGGCCACAGCTTTAGCTCAGAATGATCCACTGCAAAACAATATTATTCAACTCTTCCCAGTTGTTTCTTTTCATCTCTAGCTCTGTTTACTCTGGATGGATCCAAATTCCAAAACCACTGTGTACATCAACAGACCACCACCATTCATATCCAAAGTTTAAAATCTCTACCTCAAACAGTCTGGGACGAGTTGTACAGCATTACTCATATATGCTGGTTTGAATTCACATCAGCAGGTAGTAAAGTACTCGTTTATAGTTTCGCCATTTGGTGAAAAATCTGCAAGCAGGTTTTTGCTACAGAGAATTTTGAAAAGACCAACCTTCCAGTGACACTTACCACCTGGTTGGTAAGCTGGTAAGCAACTTTGCTGCTGGATTAAAAAGCTTAGAGAAAGCAACAAAACTTGCTACATACTACTTGTGTTTAATTCTAACCCTGGCAGGCATGTGTTCATGCATGCATGTGTTTTGATGAAAATCAACCAACTGCAAGACAATTGAACACAATCATGAACATGTATGTGTTTTTCTGTTCATAAGGGGACAAAGAAACTGAAAGTAAAATAATGACATCACAAACATTTTTTTTTAGGTCATTTCACCCATTTATTTTCATACCCAACCACCCTCCAATGATGAGTGAAAAATAGCAAAACTACATTTTCAACCCCATCACGAATGAATACCCAACAAAATCCTGGAAACGACAGTATTTAAGGTTTATTATGTAAGATATGTAAAAAAAAATCAATGTAACAATGGACCAAGTATGGATCTTTTCTCTGCAAACTCCTTCCTTTGAAAACTACCAAGCTGGTACTCATACAGAGTTAAATGAAGTTCTCATGGAGAGATATCCATCACAACTGTGACTTTGAACTTAATCTCAAGCCCAACTGGCACAGAATTTTCCTGATTATCAGCAAGGTCCATCATAGATGGACAAATATTCAGGAACCTTTCCTAATATGGTGGAGATATGGTAGGATAACTATAGCATACCTATAGCATTAAAAATTTACCTGATGGCCAAACATACGAAACTATTAATTTAGTCTTACATATTTCAGAAATGTTTTTTCTTCTCATTTAATAATTTGCATGGAAGAAAGAGACATTTTGGTGTATAGAGCATGAAAATTTGTTGAAAAATAAAGAAAATATTATGGTTTTACTATCCTTATTTTCCACTGACTTTATTCCAAACCTTGTTTAACTTCTTATGTACTCCTATAGTACTGGTAGAAACCAGATGTGAAATTATTTATTCCAATCTTGTTCAGAGACCAAGATAATGATTAGATTTTATTTCCTGTGTTATTTCTATTATACTGAGAAAGACATGTACCATGAACTGCCTAAAAGTGTCCCAAAATTACAAATAATTGACAAATTTGATCATAATTTAAGACCTTGAAAATGTACAATAATTGCTATTTATTCCTTTAATATGAACTTTAAAAGCTAAATTCATTGCCTAACAAAATGTTCTACTTGTCTGAACTAAAGTATTTTGGTGTGGGACATGCAAAATGCATAAGGAATATGTCAGGGAACATTATTGGGATCATCACATCATCAAAAGCAATAGAGATAACATGATGTCATGATTAATAAATACTTGACACTGTAACCATGGATACTATGCCATCCAGGCTGTCACTAGGAAATAGTCATTCCCAAGTGAAATAAATTTATTTAAACCATGAATGAGATAACAAAACAAAAAATGGAGAAAAAAAAAGAACACAAGTTCAGAAAATATGCTGGGTGAATGGATCAGGGTGGTAGAGATAATGTTTTGGGATTAGGCACAGTTTTTTTGACATAGATGAAAGATGTGCAAAAATGTGGGTTGCAAAAAATTGCCTGAAATTAGGAAATAGTCTAACTAATGTATTGTAATTCTTACTCTCTTACCAAAAAGGTTATCCTTAACACATGTATCTGTCTCTACTAAGTTTACCACACCAAACATAAAAAATGTTATTTTCCTTGCTTTCTGTGAAAAGTTTCAAGGCCTTAACTGCTTTCTCTTTGAGAATAGTATTACAAACTATCAACATGTTTTTCTCAGAGTATGCCAAGATCATATATGAAAATATTTGGTACAAGTTAATTCCACATACCCTCCAGAAAAAAATATAAATAATCGTGCCAATAGTTCAATAATTCTTCAGTTATTTAAAGTTATTTGGGTTATCTACTCTGCATATTGTCAACTGGCTATCACCATTTTCTTTACATTAACTGAATGCCAAACCTATCTTGTCATTGTTTCTTAATTCATGCTCAGCACCATACGTATAACCCTATCTGGTTATCTCCCATGTATCAAACTGCATACATGTTGCTTAGTTACAGACAGTAGATAGGAAATATCCATCTTCTTTAAGAAGATGGTCCATCCTCGTCAATAAATAAACACATTTCAAGCCATGTACAGGTGACATACAGCCCCTGCTCCAGACCATTCAGGCAGCATTCAAACAGTATTGGGCCAAGCCCATCGCCTGCATGCACCCTGTTGGATGAAAATCCACCCACTGTCATACATCACAATGCAATCATCACCATGTACATATTTTTATGCTTGCGAGAGGACAGAGAAACTGAAAATAAGATATCTGGATGACAAACATTTCTTTATGTTATTTCACCGATTTATTTTCACACCCACCCACCCTCCAACGGTGAGTAAAATTCAGTGAAACTCTAAATTTTCAACCTCATTACTGATGAATACCAACCAAAATCATGGAAATGACAGCAGTAAAGCCTTATCAAGCAAGACACATATATCTATAAAAAAATATAATAGAAAGGTAGACTATGAATGGACTGATCTTCTGCCAAATTACTTTCAGAATTACAAAGCAGGTACTTGCACAGAGTTTATTCTCACTGGAGAAACCACACATTGAGACTTATTACCTTGAACTTGATCTCAAACCCAAATGTCATAAAATGTTTCTGCACAAACTGCACAAGGCCTTCCAGAGGGAGGCATAAAAGACACTGTTGCTAATAACAAAGGAGACACTATGAGACAACTATTCCATACCTGTAGTATTAAAACTTTTTATTATGGTCATTAATACAGAACTATTTAGCGCTAAATTATCATCAGCAGAACAATAGTCAAGGGAAAAGACCATTATCAGGTCTAATCATTTACCTAATTTTGAGCTTTCTTCTTCAACCCATTGGCATAAAAAACAGTGGATCTATACTTTGTTACTAATTTAAAGTACATGGGAAAAGAAAATAGGCACTATCCTATAGCACAGAGGGACGGAAATGCCTCCACTGCAATGTATATGCATTACATATGATCGTTAATTGTACAAGAACTAAAGTAAGGAGTATGGTAGCTACAAATAGTATCAAAGGAAATTAAATGCCAAAAACACAAGGTGACCACAGAATCCGATATGTATAATAACAATTTCCTTTATACTTGTACGCAATTTTGGAAAAATAATACAATCACTTCTAATTCACTCAACGGATTTCTTCATCATCTTAAGGAAGGAGTGTACAATTGAAGAATTTGTTTTAAAAAATAATAACAGTAAAATTTAACTACAGTAAAATGGCTGATATGTTACAATGTTCTGATAACAAAACATGCCAATCAGAAAGGATGTCTAAAATTCACTTGTATAATTTTATGATCACCGCAAAGTATCTTGAAGCATTACGTTCAACATTCCTATGATTTATTACTGATTGTTTCACAAATGGTTGTAAATATTTGTCTCCTTTACCCAGAGGCTGATGGTCAAGCTGCTTTATGTCACTCCATACAAGGAAATGATAATGTACTTTGGTAGTTATTCTAACAAATCTCTCCAACCAAAAGCCAACAGGAAACAAAATACAAAAGGTAAAGATGCTGAAAACTTTTCCCAAATCTAAATGTTAAAATGTAAAAATTTCAAAATTCAAAATAACAAAATAAAGATACAATTTAAAAAAAAAAAAATACAAATTTATTTTGAAACATATTGTATGAATTATTAAATTTTAAAAGAAAATTTCAAAAAACCTCTCTCTCCCATATCATGCAAAACCAAACAATGACACAACGTTAACATTGTTGATAACAACCATGTTGCCATTGGAAAAGTGATACCTACACTTTATCTTATATGTTGATGGGGGTGATCCAAAAGGAAATACTGCCTGGAAATGAATAGCTTATTATTCTCAGGCAGAATCAGAAGTATGTCTTTGGAGGGGGGGGGGAGAGATCAATTTAATTACTATAGTATCGTTTATTTTTGTGTGTCTCAAGCTTCAATGTTTTTTGTACAATAAGGCCTTTGTGTGGGTAATTAAATTCAAGTTTTTGCCTGCAAAGTCTGCATATTTATAGGTATTTAATTCTGTGGATTAACCTTTACAAATACCCCCAATAAAGAATACAAAATAACAAAACTATGACTACAACAAAAAGCAGTCACTGCAATGGTTAAAACAATACTACCACCTGTATGAGCACACATCAAACACCTGTCAGCATCATTCACTTACACGAAATTTCATAGGGACGCAACCATCAACACCAAGCTACATGGTTACTAAAGCAGATGTTTATGATATCTTCCTAAAAACGCCGTTCATAAAATTGCAACATCAATAAATTTCAGACAACCATGGTGTTAACACAATGACTTAAGACTGCTAAATTTCAACTTAGATCCGCATCAGTTTGGATAATGTCATCACTAAATATTTGAACCAAACATATTAGCAGCTGACACTTGCTCAGTGTAACTAGCAAGACAAGTCAGCATTTGATGCTTTCAGAGCCCATCAAAGAATGATAATACTAATTGAAAAACAATGGAATCATCACTTTTGTTGAGCCTACCTCATGTACAAACCAACTTCAACCACTAGACTTTACCTTAAACCTCATCAATCAATTTGATTCATGCTGAATGGATAATTATGGCTCATGTGAACAGTGAAGTACTGGATTTAATTTTTACCCACTGCTTTGAGAAAGCCAGACTTGTTTAATTCAACACTTTCAGGATTATTTACCTGACAAACATTTGTGTATACCAGCTAATGATGTCAACAGGTACCTGGGTACTTGGATACCCTCCTGTTGATAATAACCTGGACAATAAAATAGGCAACCGGGTAAAAGTTTAAAAATGTTAAAAATCGAAAAAACAAAACATGTTTCCCAGTTCAGATCAAAGACATCAGGAGAGAATGTGACACAGAATAGTGATTACAGTTCGAGGCTCATATTGTGGGACTATTGGCTGTTGCACATTTATTCATCATTAGACCTCCTTCCAATTTTCTTATTTTCTATTTGTTGTAACTGTACATGAATCAGTTCCAAGAAAACAAAGGGGTTTTACTGAATGTGAAACCATGTGTCACAAATTCATTACATTTTGATCTACACATACATAGCGGACCAGTCTAAATACAAAAAAATATGGTGCCAGATATTAAGGAAAATGAGCTTTATTGATGTGACTCGTGGATGTTCTACGACTGAAAAATGTTAGAGGAGAGAGATTTTGTTCAACTTATAAGCATGTTGCATCTGGAAAAGGACAAATCAATAGCAATTCACAAATTTTGAAAGAAGAATTTGACAGCGATGTAATACAGCATTCATCATTTGTGGAATTCGTGAGCTTTTGTGAAAGCTACTGTAGACATGTAGACTAGTGAAAGAGAGTGTTATGCATAAATAATTTATAAATTTGATTTGTGTCTATACTCTTGTACTAACTACTAATCTACATGGATTTAGCCAATTTGTGACAAGAATTTTAACTGCAGATCCAGGTAAGTAGCAAAAATAAAAGTACGTTTTTCATATAGTTTTCTGTAATTATGGCATGTACAAGATCCAGGTAAGTAGCAAACATAAAAGTACGTTTTTCATACAATTTTCTGTAATTATGACATGTACAAGATCCAGGTAAGTAGCAAAAATAAAAGTACGTTTTTCATACAGTTTTCTGTAATTATGGCATGTACAATATAGACTGCTCTTTTAATGCTCAGATTACACTTTTTTGCCACTTATATTAGTAATAATTACGCTTATACCTCTCTTGGGGGTTGTCATGTATGAACCTACAACAAAACAGTTCAGGTTCACTTTTAATATAATTTCCCTTTGATCAGGTACCTGATTGTTAGGGTCAATGGTTACCTGGAAGAAGTTTCCTAAAATATCATCTCTAATAACAGCAGACTTGACTGACATTGTATTGATTCAATGGTTTTGTCTGAAGTGTGAGCTTCAATACTCTACGGTAATTAGTGTATAGACATAGTGTTTCATTATTAATTGTTCTTCAAACTGATAGTTTGAGTACTGTGCAGTCATGTTCTTCATTGGGATTAAGCATGAATGCATAAAATGAGTTGTGCTTTCATGAGGATTTTAATTTTTCAACAACGGTTTCACCTGAATGAAGAATCAATCCGAATAAGTATTAAACCTAATTTTCATATACAGGCACCTGCTGACTTGTGTTATTTGACTAAGAAATAATGACATTACTTGTCTAAAATATAATGGTTTTAAAGTTAACTGAATTAGGTTATTTTTGAATAAAAATTAAAGCTAGTGAAATTTTGAGTTATGTTAATTTAAATGACCACTCTTGGGAAAGCAACTATAGCGGAAGTCAGGTGTTAGTTGTACTGGTTTCATTTCTTATTCTTTCTTTCATTTTCAGTAGTAATAGTCTCTGAATCCCTTCAGAAAGCACAGAAAGGATATCCATCTATGCATACACAAAACGCATGCCAAGCACATTGGGTGCAAGTTCCTAGCAACCTGTTCATGGCTACATTTACACACTTCTTGAGGCATACTGACATGCTGAAAGGAAATACAAAAAACAGCCAATCAACTGGAACAAAAAATAGGTGGTAATACTTACCCTAACAACGAAACAATGGTCAAAGGAAAAGAAGATACCCTGAATGATAGAAGTAACTAAGAAATCAGACTGGGATCATTTTGGTTGTAGTTCTAGACCTCCAATTACTAACAGGAAGTAACTAAGAAATCAGACTGGGATCATTTTGGTTGTAGTTCTAGACCTCTAATTACTAACAGGAAGTAACTAAGAAATCAGACTGGGATCATTTTGGTTGTAGTTCTAGACCTCCAATTACTAACTGGAAGAGGGGATATCCAAATAACAAATTGGAAGAGGTGATATTCACATTGGACTGGGAATTAGCACCTGGAAAATGGATAGCAATGCAATAATAATGGTAATGTATTACTAAAGTTAAACATCTCATTCCATATTATTCATTACCTTTTAGGAATGATTATCAAAGTATAACACATCTTCTTCTTTTCCCTCTTCGTGGTTTAGGGGGCTGCCTTAGCTCCTTTGGCTGTTGCCTGAAGAGAGAACAAAACTAAAAGTAGACACTTCCATACTATATTAATAAACTGACCAGAGAAATTATAATTAAAAGTGACCATTGGCAAACCATATCTAAGTCAATTTTCCTTTTACCCATTAACCTTTTTATCCTGAAACATCCAGGGGGGTGGAAATCTTTGTAACACAAGTCTCACTAGTGGGGCATAAAACATTTTTTTTTCCATACACAGTTACTATTATTAGTAACACAAACTAACTTTAGTAAAAAAAAGAAATAAACATTCCATAAGCAAAGAGGGAATGAAATGCCTAAAACCCAAATGTATCTAAATTACATACTGATAAACAGACAAAACTATGTGTTTTGTTCCAAGCAATTTGGTTGAAATGCAATAAAGCTTAGTCATGTTATGCTGTAGACACCAAGGTAAGAGGAAGGACAATCAGGGGCCATAACTCTGCGAAAGGTAAATCTGATTAAGCTTCTGATCTAATTATACGTAATAAGTAGATTTGACAGGTACTAATGAAGGATCATGTTTTGATGATCCTGGGATTTCCTGGTTCATTTATTTTTGGTAAACTATATTATAAAACACTGAGTTTCATGTAAGGGGGTTATGTTCTGAATGCAGTTTTTAACTTTCATAAATGTGAAAGCTGTAACATGATTAGTGAATTAAAAAAAGATAACTTTGTATTTATGTCCATCAGATCTCTTTTATGTCAAAGATCTTAGTTTTAATCTGACTGTCTAATGCTAGAAATCCTAATCACTCAAGGTCTCATGCACCTCAAGCCACTTGTTCCTCATTATAATGCCATTTTAAGTATTACTGTTGTACAATATGCCATTCAGTTTACTTGTCCATCACTCTAATGCCAATCAGTGAAATGCATCCCTCATTATGATATCATTCCAAGTATTGCCATCTCTCATTATAATGCCATTTTGCATAATGCTATCCTACACTATAATGCCTTTCAGTTTACTTGTCCATCACTATAATGCCATTCAGTTTACTTGTCCATCACTATAATGCCAATCAGTATATTGCATCCCTCACTATAATATCATTCAGAGTATTGCCATCTCTCATTATAATGCCATTTTGCATATTGCTGTCCCTCACTATTATGCCATTGAGTGTACTGCTGTCCCTCTTACAATAAGAGCATGGTAACTGGATCCCATTAAAGTGGCTAAAGTGTTTTATTATTGTGACTTCACAAATTTAACTTAATTTCATTTTTGATGGACTTGAATCAATTACACCAGTCCATCAAACCCACTAATAATGTGGAGGCAGATGTGAATATCATTTCTTCTGATAGAAAAGGCCAAAAATAGGTTAATGTTACTGCATTAATAAAACATCTATTAAATTTGGTAAATGAAAGTTTGATACATCTCTCATTTTATCGTTGAAAATGGTAGGTAGTGCTTGAAAATTTGGAATCAATATCATGAAATTGCAAATTTTAAGAAGTATATATTTTTAGTGAATTTCATTTCATAAAATATCTTCTCAGTAAATAACAATGTCAGAAATATGATAATAAAAACTAAAAATCACTCTATTTGATAAGAAAACAATCATTCATTTGACAAAACAGTCATTTTGAAGTATTACATGCGAATCCTACTTGTTAACAAGCCCCAGTCCAAAGAATTATTGTAAACTTTTGAAACTACCTTTTATTGATTTATGTGCTTACTAAGCATATGCTTGGTTTATTCTGACCGTTGATGAGAACCTAATGTTCCATTAGCACGATGACTCAAGCTATTAACAGATTAACTTTGTTAATTACAATACATGAAAGGTAAATTGGCAAATCAGTGGATGTTCTTCAAAATTTTTACTGATGCATCTGAAAATAACTTGCAAGTTCTAATAAAATATAAACATCCGCATCCTTTCTCTTTGGTGTATTCTTTATCATTTCTTTTGATATGGATGTAGTGTTCTGGGACTGTCTAACTGCCATGTGCTGACTGCTTTATTAGTACAAACAATATATTATTTTAGTCTGTACACATGCTATCAACAAAGAATACAAAAACATTGATCAACTTGGCTCCAGTGCCTTATGAGTGTAATTTCTGCTGTGAAGCTTTAGTTGTTGTTGTTGTTGTTGTTGTAGGGTTTAACGCCATTTTTCAGCACAAGATAGGCTTTACATGGCGGCCAGTATTAATGGTGGAGGAAGAACCCGGAAAAACCCCGGAAAGAACCACTGACCCACGAGAAGCTACTGGCAAGCTTTCTCACATACCCACATTGGCTGAATCCGAGACTCGAACCGACGCAGACAGAGGTGAGATGGCAGTGATCTGTAATGGAGAGCACTTTAGACCACTCGGCCACTCAGGGCCCTGAAGCTTTAGTTCAAGCTTTAGTTCAATTACTTCGTGCTTACACTGGATACAAGTTCTGATGTAAAAGGGAAGCAATTACAACTTTACTGAAACATTAAATTGTGAGCACTGCACATTGGCTTAATTGATACAAAAGGTTTTTTCATCAATTTATTGGCTTCAAAGGACTTGTTCAGATCTGATACATTAAAACCTGTCATAAAAGACCACTGCAATGACAGCCCAACTGTCTTAAGAGACCAGGTTCTTAAAACACAAGCTGACTAATTTTATAGAGCTATGACCTGTAATGGAAGACCATCTGTCTTGAGAAAGGATAATCTTTTGGAAGAAGGGTTGGTCTTTCAAGACATATTCTAATGTATCAATAAATATTAAAATCCATTACATGAATATTTGTATAGGACAACGGAAATTATGATTCTCATGTTTCAACAAAAGTTGCTAGCACACCACCACACACCCTTTCACCATGACTTGTCAAAAACTTCATCTCCCAGCATAATCACATGTAATCTATACACACACATACAGAACACGACATGATATTCATTAATGAATATGTGCAACCATCCTGGCTCTGGCCATATGCCAATGGTACTATCCAGATGATATGTGCTTCCATGGACCATTTGTTTCCCAGTTTCAAAAATTTTCTTCATGCACAATAATCTGAATTTGAAACAGAACCAGTCAAGAATCCAACAGTACACTCATATCATCTTGTGACAGACCAGAGTGGAAGATAAATTTCAGAGCTGTTTCCATGGCAAAACTTCCATGTTTTTATTATATAGCTCTACTCACTCACCCCTGACACCTAGATCCACAACAATTGCAACCTTTGTATGATTGAATTTTCATACACACACCACCCTTTTATCAGTTCCAAAAATTATAACACTCATGCAAATGGTCACCACATGAGCAATCTATGTCCCAAGTTTGATTAATTTCTAAACAGTAATCAGTACCCTAAAGAAACATTCTTTCAGACACAGGCATGGGGCAAATAGCTTTAAAACAAATTACTGACTCCATTTCAGTTGCCCCAAAAAGTGTCCATTCCCATTCTTTTACCATGTAATCCCTGCAGTAGCTTAACTGTCAAAAATACAGGAACCAGTACATATCCACTGACCCAGTGGCAATGAATGTGAGCAAAATTTGAATTGCCTTAGTGGCTCATTATTATTCATGAAGGACAAGGGAGTGCTAATCATAGGTAATTGTGAGGGTTGTTATGGTTAGGGTGTGATGCTCCCAATAGTTTATTTAAATTATTGTAGAAGCCCCACCCAGGCTCGATTTTGGTTGGAAGTTAAATAAGTGAAAGATAGATGTAAAGCTCTGAGCCTCCAGTCAGCAATGCCGATGGTTAAATGGTTAAATATGCAAAAAGGCTGAAATACAATGAATAACAATTCAATAATCAAATGATTCCAATTCCAATTCCCTATTACACTCCTTCCGTTCGACCCTTTAATAGCCTATTGCATCACTTGATTAGCAGTGTGAGATTGATTTCCACCTGTCCTTGTATTCTACTCATCTGTGGTATTCTTCTCTCTCCTGTTTCTCCCAATTCCTTCTCTTCTTCCTCCCCTACTTTCTCCAAATTCCTTCTTCTCCTCGACTTCTCTATACTCCTTCTCCTCCTCCCCCACTTTCTCCTCCAGACTCCTTTTCCTCTTCCTCCACTTTCTCTCCACTGACTAGACTTCTGTCGACTTTACTGTTTGGTTAGTCTCAATTCCGTCTCCACCTCTTGGAGACTAAGGACTCAATTGAACCAAAAGTCCTCTGTCCCCTAAAAAGCTTCCTTTTTGAAGCTTTTCTTTCCTTAGAATCTATCTCTATGTTTTATCGCCAAATTATGAGTGGCTTTCTCAGAGTAACCCTATTTGCTCAGAAATCTTCCCAGGAGAAACTAAATTTTCGTTTACGAGTTTGAAGTAACATTTGGATCTAAATTGTAATCACACCCTCTATCTCAATTCCAATTGGATGTCGCTGTGAATCGATCCAATCAAACTTAGTGGACAATGTCCCTCTCACTGTCTGTCAACATGGGTACGGATGAGAACATGCCTCGTTCACCCAGCGGGATTCCCTTTGATCTTTGGACGAACTTTTGACACCTGGGTGTGAGACAGCAAGCCTTTGTTAGGTGATGTGAGCGGTCGCCTATGCCAACTCAAGTTTCCAGTGTCTGGTGGGTGACAGTAACATTGCATATGAGATTAACACTAGCCCGCAGCAAGGTCTGGACATCAAACACACTGCCGCGGTACTATTCAAGACAGGTAAATTATAGCTAGCTGGGGCTTTGCAAACATCACAGTAATCAATGAAATATGGAGAACTGAAATAGTATTCTTCTCCTTTATTCTGTACATAAAGCTAAGGCTTTGTATACAGGTGTACATATAATATTCCTACTGGTGAAGTACTTCTCAACTGGGACTAAATATAATAGGTTACTGTTGTCTTTCCAGCAGTTTAAGATACATCTACTGTGTTTTGTCATGCAAATCAAATAAATAAGGCAGATCTATTTCCTTTTTATTTTACAAGTCTGATGGGCAACTTACTTAGAACAAGAGAGGAGCCAATCTACAACCGAAGGTACCCTTGGAATTGTACTATCCAATTTTTGAGCACTGTCAGTTTAGGAATTGATAGATGGATGGATAAACAGATGAAATATTTGAGGGTATAACAATACCCACCAGCTAAAGCATCAGGATATGTACATGAGCCTCAAGTCTGCTGTTCAAAGAACATAAGTACTGACTTTAAGAATATTTCCTACTGCAGCAATAACGATATCTAGATCAATGTGTCGATTGATTTACCTAATTACTCTAACAAGCGCATGGAATGCTAAATCTACATTGACTGGTGGATCTTTGGCACTTGCTTCTATGTATGGTACCTGGAAATGAAATGGAATATTTAGAAATATCACACACTCTCATCCCTCATAAGTCAGAACTCAAGTTAAGAATTTAATAAATTGGGTATTTACTCCTGGTTTGAAACTAACTGCATTTGTTTTGTTGTTTTGTTAATTTGATGGGGTATTTTGCAAAACTGCACAACACACAAACTTGCGATTCCAGTCTGAATTTTCATGATGCTAATCATGCCTTTTTGAATGTATCAAATGGCTTAGTGACTGCGACTAAATTCAGGTACATTCAATGATATGGCTCTAAACTGAGTGAGTATTCTCACAGTGAGTATTTTTGTAAGTACTCTCATTTCAAACACCCACAGAATGTATGAAACTTTTTGTCCTGATAGCATAATTTATATCGATTGAATGTGCCAGCACAACATTTTGGACTGTATCAACTACAGAAGCACTACATTAACTTTGGACTAAATGTTAAAAATTATATGATTTTGAAGGCATTTATAATCAATTTGTCTGTGCATGAAGAGACATGGCTTATCTTGAGGTCTGAAAGTCATAAAGCACATTAGTCAAAACAGTCTAGTACATATATAGTAATAAACATTACATTTATTACATTATACCATCTATGTATATGCATGAAGATACATGGCTTATCTCAAGATCTGAAAGTCATAAAGTACATTCTAAACAGTCTACATATAGTGATAAACATTTATTACATTATACAGTAAGTACATGTGTTACATTTATTACATTATAACATCTATGTACATACATTTATTACTTTATAGAATCTATGTACATGTGTTATATTTATTATATTATACAATCTGTGTATATGTGTTACATTTATTACATTATATAATCTAAGTACATGCATTTGTTACATTATACATTCTATGTACATGTAAATGTGTCATTGGATCTGTCTAAAAGAAAATCTATGCCCTAATCAACACATTATCTCATGTGATGTAACATGTGATGTAACAGTCATGTCTCTTGCAATAGGTCAGAGATCATTGTGGAGAGCAATGTATTACTCTCAAATGGGGGCAGGGGCTTGGATGTAAATTACTCAAGTTCTACTAACACTTTGTATAGAAAGTAATTTTTCTTCCATTATTTTTTCATAATAAACATGTTTCAGCAGCTTTATATTTAGTAATATTCAACTGGCACTATATTTCATAAGGCCACCTTGTACCTGTGAGCAGTACCTGTAAGCAGAACCTGAATATGTAGTGTGATATCATGCCATCATTTCTAATAATGGTCTTGCACAAAATATGCTAGAATTTAGTTCCTGTTTGTAGTAAAAATAAACTTGATCCAATATTGTATAAAATTCTGCTTATTCTAGATTCTAATCACTGAAATTGTTTCTAAATATAAATATATTCTCCTCTATGACCTCTGTCATGGTGCAAAGGGACATAACTGTCACATTTGAGGAAATAAGGAGACCGGAAATTAGCTGTGCATCCTATAAAACCTGCTTTAAGCAATTCAACTGTTATATATATATATATATATATATATATATATATATATATATATATATATGGGAAAAGTTATCAGAGGCCCATAATATTTTATAAATACTAAAACTTGTATCACATAAAATCAATTCTGCTAATTCTTTAATCCTCAAAACCAGAGCATAACCTTTTGAAAATTTGCAAATATTTTAAGAAAAGCTGGATACTTACTGGTTCTTCCTGAAAAATGTATGAATACCATTATGCAAGTTGCACCTGGATATTTGACCAATTTTTAAAATGAGTCAAAGTAGGCCTGCAACTTGCTCACCTGGCTGACACTGACCTAATAGGTAAATGCAAGAACAGTTTGCCAAGAAATCCGAGTCAGTAGGATGCTTTATTAAGAATTCCTTCCAATGCTGTTGATTCAATAGGAGCAGAGACAACTAAATTCAATTTCCATGGGACGTAATGTCAATCTTTGGTAATGTCACCATACTTTCACCATGAGACTGACAAAGCATGCTTACATCCTGTGCATGATCTATCCAAAAGGAAACATTAAAAATGGTGAAAATGATACAGTATGCTGTGCTAGACAATGTTTAGAAATATTAACTTGCCAAATCTGCCAACCTGAAAAGGACCTTCTCAGTAAAGCAGTCAATATTTTTCCATGAGTCAGACCAATTTTCAGCAAGATGTAATAAAATATCATTGATATTGCCAAGTTTCCAAGTTTGAAAACAATCATTTAAAAAAGTTCAGAAATGTAATCAGAGATTTCTGTTGTTGTGATGAAGTGACAGTAAACATTATGTTTAACCCAAAATTTTGCAAGGTACTCTTAGACCTTAATTACCACTAGCATTCTTTCACAAACTTCAGTTCCAAATCCTATAGAGTACAATGGCTTCTTATTCTCTATCATCTTGAAGTAATCCTTGGCTTTTTTTCCTCTAATTTCACCTGACAATGACAATTATTTCTCCCACCATGAGACATACTCAAATCAACACATGATGTCCGAAAAACATAACCATTACCCTCCAGGCAATTTCCTCCATGAATTCTGAACATTCCTTTTTATTCTTCTCTGTTGACTATTTAAAGTTTTTAAATGGCTTATTGTCCCTTTTGTTTTGCACATGTATCACATGCCATTTAAAAAAATTCTATAAGCATAAAACCCAGATCTGAATCAAACATGGACTTGCCAGTATCAGGATTTTAATGAAACATACGTACTTCAGAATCCGTAATTTTTGCAATATTCACAGAGTCCATATTTTAAATGGTCATTTCTGTAAGACTTATGGTCAAATCATATGGTTTGGCAGATCTGCCTTGCAGGTATCCACTAAAACAATCCCACTCAGCAAGATATCCCTATTTACATCCAGCAGTATTTATGATAAAATGAAAATCATTTTAGGTTATGCAGACCTGCCACCTTGAGTGTAATGAAAATCTGTATGCCAAAGAAAAAAATCAGGATTTGGAGAAAAAAAAAAGGATCCATGTTTGCAACCATATATTTATAAAGGAATTTACATCTCCACTATCTTAAACTATTAAATGGAAAAAAGATGAAAATGGAAAAATGATAGATTTTCAGGGTATGTATGTAGCATACATTTTAATGTTGAGTAAATAGTAAACATTAAAATGTATGCTACATACATACACTGAAAATCTATCATTTTGCCATTTTCATCTTTTATGCTGATATTTAGCATCAATTCAATTAACACTCCCTTTTGCTCTCTTTGCACAACCATCATGAATCAAAATGTATCTTAAATATTTTTTTGCATTTTTTTTAGATTTTTAAGCAAAATATCAGGAAATCAGGATTTCCAGATCGTTTTTAAAAAATCTGGGATCAGCCCAAGTAAACTGTTAAAAGAGGAGGTCTGGGTTCATATCAGCTACTGTGTACAATTTACCCAAACATAGGCTTCAACTGCAACAAAATTAATGTAAATTTTGTTTCCCAGTAATTATTTTCAGCCAATCCAAGATCTTCATTCTTTTAAATATGACAATTAATATACAGTACCACCACACACAGGCTGGTTCTGTGGCTCATATTTTATCCTATAATAATTATTCATTGGCAAAACGTTTTCCCCTGAAACCTCCGCAAAGCATATACCGCTCCATCATTTGAGTTTACCTGCAAACTCATGAATCAGCTTATAATGCAGGGGCAGGTGTTAACTCCCAGTTTTCCTATAAAAGATACCCCAAAAAGGCCCCTATTTGCTGAATGTAAATAAAGTCATGATTAATATTGGCAAATGTAAGCTTGACATTATTGCTCATTTTGAAAATGGTATTCATTGGTTATCGAAATCATGAAATTTGAAGCTTTTAATTCAAGATATTACATAGCGTTACATTTTCTTTTCAAAAATCCTCAATACACTACGAATAAAGAGAAATGTGTATCATGACATATTGATCAATGAACATGTTGTGAATGCCTACTGGTGGCAATGCCTTAAAAAACAATACTAATTAAATAAGTCTTGTAAAGTATAATTGATCTTCTAGTTTTATCTTTTAATTTGGTTTTAGTGTAAGCATCATCAATGTCCAAAAGTGAATTAGCATCATTTGTATAAATTATGTTCAGCAAGTTGTTTAGAGCATCCAATTTGTTATTAATCATAGCCACTTTCGATGGATGGGCATCAATTGTATCAACTTATAAGCACTTCCTGCCTGGATGCTCACTGCCAAATTGAGTTGAAATTTCTACAGTTCTTTCTATAAGAAGTTTATAATAGCAAATGTTGATGGATGAAGAATGACAGACAATGCACAATGGATGGCGGTCCATACCATAAGCTTACATGGCCTTATGGTCAGGGAGGCTAATAATAACAACCAAACTTTCATTATTCCTTACACAAATTATATATGAAAAAGGAGTAGAAAAAGACTGATTTTATACAGCGGATTCACATTTTCTGTTAGTCTATTTTTGCAGTTATTTTACATATCAAACATGCAAGGAGAAGCAAGTTCATCTCTTTCCACCTTCAGTTAAAAGTGTATACAATATACTAACAGGTACAGATGTTAAAATAGCATCTTAACCCAAAAAAGCCTTGCTTGTGTACAGTCAACACTTAGACACAGAGAAGTTTTAAAGCTTTATTGCCCAGAACACTGCCTACATTAGTCTCCAATGCAGTCATAATTGTAGAACAAAAACCTGTTCTGCATATGTACTTGAATAGATATATAAGCAAGAATTGGACTTTGGAGCCTAAAAACACAAACTCTTTATTTGTTTATACAACCAACTATACAGACAAGAAAAATCGTGACTTGGATTAGTAGAGCAGTTTCATCCTGACATCAGTGGGAATAGCCAGCTTGATCTACAATAGCCCTTAGACTCAACCGTACCGTGCCTGTATTATTTGCTATATGAGTAAACAACTAAAGTGTACCTCTTTTATACAGCTAGTGAGTGATTTTCTCAAGTAACATTTTGTTTTACTTAGATTCCATTAAGTGTATCACATTTACAGTGATTTTTGTTAAAAGTATGATAATGAATGGAAACTGGGTCCATTAGTTTTGGAAAAGGGGAAAAAAATCTGATATGCGCCTAGCGGACACATATGCCAATGCCAATATAATGCAGGTGAAGGGTAATGTTCAAAGTCAAAGAAGGCCATAACTCTGAAAAATTTGTTCAAAAAGAGCGACAATCAAATTTGACCTAGATCTTTTAAATCTAAAGCCTCATATTAAGTTTAGTTTTAATCCATCATGACCTTTTTTGTACTAATGACCTTAAATACTCTATAATTAGGTATAGACCTCAGCAAAGTTTAATCAAAATATACAATGGGTTTAAAAAGTGACAACTTGGATAAGGAAACAGGAAACTGAGTTGCATTATCTCACCTTGACCTTGAGGTCAAGGTATATGACTTGACACAAGAAACTGTCAAACGTATATACTGAACAGGCTAAAGTTTCAACAAAGGTGGTTCTTGAGTTACAGCTGCACATTAACTGATGTCATCAATGTATTTTCCTTTGCCATGGACTGTGACACAAGTTTTAATCATGATATAGTCTTGTTTAATTTTCAACATCTTCAGTGGTTCAAAAGTTATACTCCAGACAAAGAAATGAATCTGAGTTAAATCTTCCCCTGTTGTGACCTTCAACTTGAGGCCAAGGGCATAGCTATAGTATGTGACATACATTCTATACATTACATGGCTATGGTATATGACACACCTGCTATATACCATATACAACTGGCTAAAGTTTCATTAAAATATCATCAGTGGTTATATTCTATGGAAGGATATAAGTCACAGAATTACATTTTCCATTACCCTGACCCTAACTTTGGAGAAGGGGGACATGGTCTAAAGAATGCAATGCACTATCTAGCAAAGACATATACCTGAACAAAGTTTCATTAAAATGTATTCAGTGGTTTAGAAGTTATACTACAAACATGAATACCAGTCAAAGAATCACATTTTCCCTTGATCTTGAGACTGGGGACCTGACACAATATCTAGTCATGACGTAGACTTTGGCTATTTTCATGAAATCTCTCCAACTATTACCATGATATGGTGATATGGGCCAGAGAAGCAACTGCAAATGGATGGACAGGCGGAGAGATTGTCAACACCACAACATAATATGCCCAACTTAAGCCTGCAATTAAAAATTCTTCCTCTATTAAACAGACTTCTCATAGCAGTTAAGCTTATTCATTCCCTAAACTGGCATGTAAATAGATCTTGCACTTCATATAAAATTTAAATCAGTTCAGAGTTTGACTTACTCTAAGACTCCTTGCAAGTTCTTTCCCCTGATCCTCAGTTACCTTCCTTTGCTGGACAAGATCAATCTTGTTGGCTACCATTAACATTGGGTAATTGTCCCTGGGAAAAATAAAAAAAATTATTAGTTTCATAAAGATTATTTTGAATTCTGGCTGACTGAACAGGTCACACTTCCTCACTGTTTTGACCTTGGACCAAAATCACAAAGAAAGAAAGCTGGCAATAATGTTTTGAGTGAAAGCTATGCATTGGCTATTGCTTAATGTACATTATATACATGCTTATAAGTCAAGTCCAAATGCAAACTGCACAGACCCAGATCTGCCAGTGCATAATGTGCTGGTAGATCTGTGTCTATATGCAGTTTATGTAGACCTTGATCTGCCTGCATATTATGCAATAACAGATCTGGGTCTGTGTTGTTTGCTGTTGGATTTGACACACACACATACATAATATAGTATTTCCTGAACCCACTTGATGGATAATGTTTGACTTTCAGATGACTCATTATAAAATAAAGATGAAGATGATTTGCTCTGAAGTGCCCATTCATCCCTCAGTCCTGGGGTCATGGTCAAAGACACAATATTTGCACTAGGTTTTGATACAAGCTCAATTGCTGACATTTCTATACCTCCTTAGATTGGGTTTCTTTGTGGCTTTCATGCCACACTTCAGCACAAGACAAGCTATACATGACAGCCAGTATATCTGGATTGAGGAAGAACCCGGGAAAAATCCCAGAAAGAATTCTGACGCACGCAAAGCTACTGGCAAGCTTTCTCACATACCCACATTGGCAGCGCCAAGACATTAACCTAAGTGGGTAAAGGTGAGGTGCCAGTGAACTGTAAAGGTGAGTGCCTTGGAAGTCTCGACCACCTGGCGCCCCGAGCATGGGCCAGTCATACAAACCCTTGGATTGGCCTTCTTGATGTGCTAAACATCCAGCCATGACAAATAATGATTGAGAGAACAACAGATTTCAAACAGATCAAAATGAGAAAATAATCACACCACAAGATAAAGTTACAGAAAGAACAAACATCTTATATATATATATATATATATATACACACACACACACACACACACACAAGCACGCACTTTTCAGAGTAGCCTTTATTTGTACTGCTCATGTGAAACCATTCAAGCAGTATTTGACCATTTTTAAGGCTAAAAGGCTCTCCCCAAATATATGTGTTTTTCCAGCTGGCTGGCTGTTTGTTTTTCATTACAGACCCTAGCACCTTTTCCCCCCAGGGTAATTTTTTTTATTTATTAAAAATTCCCAAAATTGATTTGTGCATCTAATTGAGCCAATTTTGCCCAGTACTTGAAGCATTTAGTATATTATATATACTAATCATTATAATATATATAATGTTAAAAATAATACCTAGACCTACCCTAATTTTAAAACCAGTGCAATAGGAAACACACATAATTTTTTTTTGGGGTGGAGGGGCCCAAATTAAATTCCTTCCTGACTTGTAAAAAAGTGAAAAATTTAATTAGTTTAATTAGTTCCTTTTAGTTGCCTTAGTTCAGTTCTGCAAAGTTCTTATATACACACACATACTTAGATATAACATATGCAGTCAGTGTAAAATGTGTTAATCTACAATATAAATGCATGTCCAAAAGAGGATGATTTAAACTGTACATTCAAACATGCTCAAAGAGCTACCTCTCCAGCTTTATAAGACAGCCGTGTTTTTCAAGCTGGATCATATTAAATTCTGTATAAAATTCAAGCTATTAGTCATGGGTTCATCAAAGCTACATGCAAGCTGACTCAAGGGCTCATCAAAGCTACATGCCAGACAACTCAAGGGCTCATCAAAGCTACATGCCAGCTAATGCAAGGGCTTATCAAAGCTACATGCCAGCTGACTCAAGGGCTCATCAAAGCTACATGCCAGCTGACTCAAGGTCTCATCAAAGCTACATGCCAGCTGACTCAAGGTCTCATCAAAGCTATATGCCAGCTGACTCAAGGTCTCATCAAAACTACATGCCAGCTGACTCAAGGTCTCATCAAAGCTACATGCCAGCTGACTCAGGGTCTCATCAAAGCTACATGCCAGCTGATTCAAGGTCTCATCAAAGCTATATGCCAGCTGACTCAAGGTCTCATCAAAGCTACATGCCAGCTGACTCAAGGTCTCATCAAAACTACATGCCAGCTGACTCAAGGTCTCATCAAAGCTACATGCCAGCTGACTCAGGGTCTCATCAAAGCTACATGCCAGCTGATTCAAGGTCTCATCAAAGCCATATGGTCTCATCAAAGCTACATGCCAGCTGATTCAAATTCTCATTAAAATTACATGCCAGCTCAATTAAGGTCTCATCAAAGCTACATGCCAGCTGACTCAAGGGCTCATCAAAGCTGCATGCCAGAACTCAAGGTCTCATCAAAGCTACATGCCAGCTGACTCAAGGTCTCATCAAAATTACATGCAAAGCTCAATTAAGGTCTCATCAAAGCTACATGCCAGCTGACTCAAGGGCTCATCAAAATTACATGCAAAGCTCTATTAAGGTTTCATCAAAGCTACATGCCAGCTGACTCAAGGGCTCAACAAAGCTACATGCCAGCTGACTCAAGGGCTCATCAAAGCTACATGCCAGCTGACTCAAGGGCTCATCCAAATTACATGCAAAGCTCAATTATGGTCTCATCAAAGCTACATGCCAGATCACTTAAGGTCTCATCAAAGCTACATGCCAGATCACTTAAGGTCTCATCAAAGCTACATGCCAGCTGACTCAAGGTCTCATCAAGCTACATGCCAGCTGACTCAAGGGCTTATCAAAGCTACATGCCAGCTGACTCAAGGTCTCATCAAAGCTACATGCCAGCTCCATTAAGGGCTCATAAAAGCTATATGCCAGATCACTTAAGGTCTCATCAAAGCTACATGCCAGCTCAATTAATGCCTCATCAAAGCTACATGCCAGCTGACAAGGGCTCCTCAAAGCTGCATACCAGATTTAGTTGAAATCAAACAAAACATTGCTAATGTTATGCTGCATAAAATGAAGAAAAGAGAATGGTCAATCAGGGGACATAACTCCTGCAAATAATAACATGGAAAGCTGAAAATCTAATACATTCAAGGTCTCATTAGTATAAAGCTGCAAGCCATATTTTAGTTGAAGTCTAACTTAAGAAGAAGCAGCTAAATTGTGGAAAGTAAAGTTAGGCTGATGGGAAATCAGGTACCATAACTCCTCTAAATGAAGAAAAGGCTGGAAATAAATCTCTTATGAGGTCTCATGAGTATAATGCTGCATATCATATCTGGTTCAATCCAAAAATTTCCAGTAAAGGTATCTTGCAGAAACCAGTTTGTAGATGGATCAACATACAGCCAGATGGATGACTTGTTGGTGTTGTGCAGTTTAACATCATTTGTCAACATATGATAGGTTATACATGGCAGTTTAAATATTTGGTGGAGGAAGAATCTGGAGAAGCTATGGAAGCTACTGCCAAGCTTTCTCACATACCCATACTGATCAAGCCAAGACTCAAACTTGTGCAGAGACAAATGATTGATGAGGAAGTGATCATTAAAGGCAAGTGCCCTGGACCACATTGTACCCCACCCCCACCCCCCGACTGATGAACAGACACACTGACAGACAGATGGATATAATGATTATGATATGGTTCCAATGACTTTTCAAGCAGAGCTCTAATTATTAATCACAGTCTAACAGTCACCATTATCTTATTTCCAGGTTTAGCCCCTCTCAGTGTGACTCTTATAAACCTGTAAACATGTTACCAAATTTATCCTGTGATAAGCCCAAGCTTGATAATATGCCCACACTTCATTTCAACAAAATTTCAGTAAATATTTACAAAGAATATCACAGTCTACTTTATGACAAATTTATTTGACTGACCCCTATGATTTATCATAGGAGAAATACTGTAATCATCTATTTCTACAAACTTTACAAGTTTATGATACTGACAGGTGTTGTACACAACATATATGCTTCAAATACTTGCTTATAAGTTGGGTACAACTGCAAATTGCATGGACCCAGATCTGCAATAGTATAATGTGCCAACAGATCTGGGTCTATGCAGTTTGTTAGGACTAACCAGTAGAACAAGCAATATGGACCCTCTTGTGCTGGCGCACTATGCAACAGCAGATCAGGGTCTATAATGTTTGCAACTGGACCTGAGTTATAAGCAAGCGTGAATGTTAGTTTCACTTAAAAGTTCAGGTAAAACCTATTATAACGTGATGCTCGGGGTCCAAATAATAACATCGTGCTATAAGCGGGATCACGTTAATAAATTTTTTTAAAAACTTCCCCATAGAAAATGTGCACTGAAATTTCAATGTCATCAGTTTTAACTAACCTCTTGATCATATATCGCAATATGTTTTAGAAAATTTCGGAAGTTAAGGCAATATTAAACAGAGTGCTGGGATAAAAAATCTGCTAGGGATACGAATAACTTCCGCGAACATGTATTTAGGATGTTAAAACGATAGGTCACCTTAAATAAAAAAAGTGGGACCCATGCTGCCATTGCGTTATAAGCAGAATCATGTTATAATGAATCACATTATGACAGGTTTTACCTGTTTTATTCTTTTTTCAATCTGCAATATAAGTTAGAATCCAATTATGCAACGTCTGAGGTAGTGGAAACCAGAAATACCAACATTGGCTAAGTAACCACTTGTATCAATCTTTGTTTCTTGTTGGCTCCAGGACTCAAAACCCAGGGAAAAGAAGTGACAACTGAGTAATATGCTATCCACACCCAATGACATCCTTACAAGCACAGTTCTTAGCTTAGATCTCTCTGAAATTATATGTACCAGTATGTAGTCTGCACATGCAATCTAGTTCAGACATTTTATTCCAGCCCCAAGTATTACTATATGTTGCCTAAAACGAGAAGTCGTTACAGTATATTTACAATAAGCCCATGTGCGGTCTGCCTTGTATTGTAAATTGCTTGAAAAGTAGGGAGTGGGTTTATTGCTGGAAAGGATTTCTTTAATGAGAATGGAAATTCGCCTGAATTTTGTTGAAGCAGGTACTGGGCTCATCATCAAGTGTGACTTTATTGCAGGAGTGGTATTTATACTTTAACCAAACATCACTATATGAAGCAAAAAAAAAGGTATAAAGGGTTATTTCAAAGTTGACTACAAAACTCCCTCATTCAGCATGTCCAGATAACCCCCAAACCTGCTTATAATCCAGATCCATGTTCGGATCTTATTTTTTGTTTCATACAAAAAAGGCAAAAATAGGCTCTTAATTGCTTAATGTGATAAAATCAAGATTAAATTTGTAAACTGATAAATGAAAGCTTGATATATTGTTCATTATACTACTGAAAACTGCACTTAGTGCATACAAATTTTGAATTGTCATATTAACAAAAAAATTTTTTTTCAATAAATAATAAAATAAACAACAAAATATCAGTGGTGGTTACTTCCTACTGAAGTCAACACTGTTAAAATAAATACCAATTAAAGAAATCTTGTCAAGTGAAATTCAATATAACAATCATAACTGTGATATGTCCTCTTCTAATCAAATCTGAAATGAGTCGACTGTCATTGATCTGTGTGCAAAGCAGTTCTATAAGAATCCCATTAAGTCTTTACGCAGCAGCTAATCTGATTTAATCTGACAACTTGCCTGACACGATGGCAGAAGCTAATTAACCAATTACTCGTCTCTAGGTGATTACAACATGTGATAGGTGCCAACAGAACAGTAACATTAGATCAGCCTAATTTATTTTTAAAATTTCAAACCACAGACAGCTACAAAATTTATTGATGGATTTTGCTACAATGGTTTAGAAGTGTAATTCTAGCCATGAAGCTATAGTCCATTTGTGCTTTCATATTTTGAGGGAGGCAACTCAAACTTTAATGATAAACAAATCTGTGAGTAATGCAAGTCAACTTGATTTATATTAAAAGTATGTCATCAATTTATTAACTCTAATGGATTTCTGATATAATATCCAATAATATTAAAATCCATTTATAGAGAATTTGTGTAAGACAGAAGAGAATATAATTTTCATGTATCAATCAATGAAGCTTGACTCCCACCAACCACCACCACACACAAACACGCCTGCCCAACTGTGAGGGTTAACCATAATTTGAATCCCCATTGATATTTTATGTCCTCGTCTACACTGTGGTTGATGGTGATGATTACACTCAACTGCACTTGATGTTTATGGAACCAGATTTTTCACAAGAGAGAGGTGTAAAGTCCCTCTAACATGAGTTATAACAGTTAAGCTTTTTTCTTTAGCTTCAATGCAGCATGTGTTCATGAATCAAAGTGCAGTGGAAAGTTGCATAGTTTCAAGAACTCCAGTTCCTGTTCTAACTCTTTTTAAAAAAAAACAAAAATGGTCTGAAGGTTTAATGGTAAACAGTGAACTCCCAGTTTTCCTAGAAATGTTTGGATATAGGTTTCCATCTTTAAAAAATCCTACAGAGAGCTCTAGAAATGTGTACATACAATGGGAAAGCTAGTCTGTCTGTGGCATTTGACTGTGTTTGTGCAGTTCAGAGCACAAAGGTTAAAAGTCTGTGCTATCATTCATGTACCTTTAAAGTCAGGTAGCCCCATTGGGTTAATGTACAGGTATAGTATACATTTATTGCCTTTATAGGGGAGATATGAAGATTTGCTTGACCAAGGCAAAACATATTCCATGAGGGCAAAGCCCAAGTGGAATATGACTTGTCATGGGTGAACAAACCTTCATTATCTCCCACAAATGAAAGCAATAAACTGTTTATTACTGGTACACAAAATCAAACAAGACATGGAAATACGATCAGACATGGAAGACCCCACTGCATGAGTCACGATCACATGAAGGAGACATGACATTTTGATCCCTGACAAGATATTTTGTGCACCAATCACTGACCCTGTTACTTTTATGAGGTATAATATGAATTTTTCCAAACTGTTTTAAACATATCTGCAATAATACTTTACAAGGAATAATGATATTAATGACACAGTATTACAAGGTTTTCATATTCAACTGTCTGCTTTGCTGTATAGTTTCCACTGTGCTCATTAAAAGTCATCTGGCCATAATAAATGGTGTAATGAGCAAGAACAGCACATAAACCATAATATTTCATCAACAAGAAACTTTGTGGAAGCAAAAATCAGAACAGATAAAGTTGAACTGGTTCTCAAATGCACAAATGATTCTTTCTTACCTGAACTCTTGTTCTTCAAAATTTGCAACTTGGAAGAAAAGTACAAACAAGCAACACTGACAGCAGTTTGTTATTTTAGTTGTTAAATAAAATTTAAGTTTGAATGTATTTTTCAACATGCAAGTTTTGAATGATTTCATTTTCAAATCCTACAATTGATACCCTATATTAATTCTTCTTACCAACTAAGTATCAATATTATGATTGAAAAGGTGTCCCAAAACTTATGACTGGAACAAAATAATGTGTCCGAGAACACACAGTACACAAAAACTTACCTTAAAAATTAATGTTGCAAAATACTGTATATACAGCAATCTCTCTATCATTTTTGCCTATAAGCAACTCATTTTGTTACAAAAATACTGAAGGTACATTTTTTTATAAAAATGAAAGCCTGCTGTTAGGAGTTTTGTCTTGATTCAATGCACTGACAAAAAATTAATCATAAAAATTATTTTTATATGGTTTGCCTCATATACCGCTAATAACCATTATTATACAAAATTATCACAACTTAACCTGACTGCATTTCTCAGTCCATATTACAAGTCAATTTTCACAAACTATTATCCTTTCAGCTTTGAAGTGTTTGGTTCTTTCATCACAAGAAATATTTTCCATTAGCAGTTAATGTTTATTTAGAAAGATTGTTGCTAAGACACATAATGAAGCTAAGCATCAATGGTACCCAACAGCATCGGCAATGAACTGTGTGTTTATATACTTCCTGAATGACTGTTGTTGACTCAGGGCAGGAAGATATATGTAACATAAGTGGCAGCTTACTACCAAAACCATGTCTAATGACAGAGTCATGAAAAAAGTGCTGATAAAAGTAACTTATTTTTCATGAAAATTACTTCATTAATAACGACCAGTAACTGAATGCAGCTGTCAATAAAGTATAGATGAATTCTGCACATTTAAAAATTGTTCAACTGTTCAACAATCAAATTGTCATTTTCCAAGTCTACCAAGTACGGCTACAAGAACATTTTCTATCATGGAAATTGTATGAAAATGAAAGGGAAACTATGACAAATTAGTAACCAGTACAACAAGCACTTCACCACTTTAAGAAATATCATTTGTTGAGAAAGAACATGCAAGTCACATTTGATACTGAACAGTAAATTTACACACACACACACACACACACACACACACACACACACACACACACACACACACACAGAGTAGATGCACATGTATTCAATCAACAGGGACGTACATTGCAGCTAGACAACTCTTTGATGTATGCTGGAATGGGGCTGAAATGGAAGGGGTATCCAAAAAATTTAAAACATTTCTTTTTCCTTACTACATTATAAAAGTTAGTCTGTGCCAATGCCTATCTAGGTCAATGCTAAATACCACATGAAATGTTTCTACTGTATTGATTTTACACATAAGGTATGAAACTGACACCTGCTACTGTCAGGTTCATGTTGTCAGTCAGTGGTTTTCAAACTTTTTTTCATAGACAACTTGAACATTGCTGATGGTCTTGGCAGCCACTTAATGATCTTTCCTGTTGATTGTACTGTTAGCTAACTATTGTAAACCTTTCTGTGGACCACCTGAATAGAGCTTGTGGACCACCAGTGGTCAGCGAACCAAAGCATGAGAACTTCTGGTGCAGGGGTTTCTCCCATCTCTTTGTTGAAAGTGTCCACTCACAGGATGAATGTAATAAAATCAAAAAGGCATTCCATTAAACCTGTTATGTCTGCAATAAAACCTCTGATTCCACTAGACTAAGTGGACATCCACGTAACATAGTGGACTCCCACTATTCACAGTGGACACATAATACCTTGCCCAATGTGTCCAAGGTATTGAGTGGGCAATTTGAAATTTGTGTGTACTGTACATAGATACATACATACATAAATACATATATACATACATACATACATACAGTACAGAAGACAAGCAATAAAAAAGAACATTCTTTTCTACTGTATCACAGCTGAGGTAAGAATGATTTGATAAAAATCAAAGATTTCTTTAATGATTATTCTTAAAATCTGCATCGGAAGCTATAATCTTAGTCAAACTAAAAGCCAAATTTACTGGTTGGATGAAGTCACGGATTTGGAATATCCTTGCCGTGGCCGTCAGTGCATCACATAATCATGCATCAGTAACTACCCTGATTAGCCACTACAGCTGAATTTCAGGTCTTACATTAAAAGTCATGCGGTCCACTAATCTAATCCCTATATTTTTATTTCACATATATAATCCACAGTTAACCTGCTGAGGGTAACCTATCACAGTCATTAATATGGACAGTTTACCAATGAATAAAAAATTATCTCTTACTTACAACTCCACTGGTCAGAGAGAGTCTTCTGTTTAGGCTATGATGTATATAGCATCATGGACAAATATTTAGGGGTCATGAGCAAAACAAAAATACATAACCTCTGACAGTAATGTTTAAGTGTAGGTCACAGTGACCTTCTTTTGGTTCTAAGTGTGTTTGGTTTTTGAAGTGTCATTCAATAATAGATTCGCATCCAATTATCAAGTTTCATGATTTTTTAAACATAACGGCATCCAATAAATGAACTTTAAATAAACATTTCAACAAAGTCAGTGAAGCATGAAATACAGGTCACAGATGTCAGTTTGTAAGATGGAAGAGATCCTTATCAAAATGTATCATCTCACCAAGTTTCATGATTCTCTAAAGGACAGAATGCATATTGCATGCCAAAAACTCATGTTCATGACCTAATTGCAAAATCCAAAACCAAAGCCAGGAAAAGATAAAATATAAGTCATGATGACCTTCTTCAGATGTATGGATGCAATAACAACAGAGATGCATATTATCATTACTTTCATAATCTAGTATTAACAGTTCTTAAGAAGAGAATAAAATTTATCCCATGTCAGTGAAGTGTCAAATATGTGCCATAATGACCCACTTTTCTGCAAACAGACTCGCGCTCATAAAGAAGTATTCCTCATCAAATTTTATGATTCAAGGTTGGACAATATGTACATATCATGCAAGAAACTTATGTGATAAAGAGCTAACCCAAAAACTAAATCAAATCAAGAAAAATATTACATGTTGTCTATACAGTGACCTTTCTGTATTGGTGTGGTAGTAATAGAAATGTACACAATAATCAAGTTGAATCAATCAATCATGAATATTTCAAATACAAAATTTTCGTCAGTGATGCATAAAATATTGATTACAGTGACCTAATATTTTGAAGAGAGTCATATTCATCAAGATGCATCACCTCACCAAGTTTCATGATTCCAAGTCAAACTTTAAGTAAAAAGAGCGGAAAAACATGTGGTCATATTGCAAAAATTTAACCAAAACCAATAAACTATGAAAATGAAGGTCATAGAATATTGGTGTGTACTAACAAAAGATCCAGGCATTAATATTCTGATGACTATAGCATGAACAAAGCTTGAGAAATAAACTTAAACCAAAATTCATAAAGTGTGAAATATGAGTCACTGTGACCTACTTTTGTGATTAGGGTGCAGTACTTGTGACAATTCATTGCTTCAAAAGTTTCACAAATCCAACTATAACAGCAGATACAGAGGGTGCAAAAAGCCAATGTTGCTATAATTAATGCAAAAACTTTACTAAAACCAATAAAATGTGAAATGTAAATCAGTGACATTTTTTTTTACCATATGGAAACAGTTTTTAAATTTGACAATTTTATCACAGATCAAGAAAGATACCTAAAACACAAAATTTACCCAAAGAGTGAAATATGGGTATAGCACTCTTCAAGATGCAATACCTGAAGTTTAATAATTCCTCGTATAACAGTGTGCATACAGAATGCAAACCCTCCCCCCCCAACCAAAAAAAACCCCAAACTAAACACAAAAATCTTATCAATAATTACCTCCATTCTCTGCTGTATTTTGAAACACAGCAAACTTTTTGAAATGATGACACCTGTAGGGCATAAACTGGTAAATAACAAATAGCTGCCAGACTAATCTACTTGGAAGAATAAAAGAACACCCCTGATAGCTAAATGCATGGTTTAATAATGTCTCACAGTCAATCACCATCAATTAAGTCTGAATTAATCTTGTACCTAATAAGCAGCCAAACAGTGCTGTTTAGAATCACTTGCTTTAAATGCAAGGAAGATGGTGACCAATGACGCTTTGATAGCATGAGTTATTCTGATGGGACAAATAGTAACCTTGCCACACGTGTTAACTTCATCCAGGTGTAAAATCTGGTCATTATTAGTCTTTAAGCTACAAACTTCATCTCCGTCTTTATACACAATTCTCATTCCCCCTGCAAAAAAATAAGGAGTGTGTGTGTATGTGATTTTAACATAGTTTTAAAACTTGTTTAGTCGTATCTCTACAATGTCTGCATTGTGGCAAAAAACGAAGAAAACCATCTAGCAGAACATGTTATTAAGTCCAAAAAATATGTATTAACTACTGCACTGGTTTTTAAACTAGGGCAGGTGGGTCATATTTTTAAACATAATACATTTAATATAATTTCTGTGATTTTTTTAATAAACCATGAGGGAAAAACATATAGGGTCGGCAATGAGAAACAGGCACAGTCTGCTGACCAGAAATATGCATATTTTGGGAGTATGCTAATTATAATAAAACTTGTAGACTCAGCAAATCATGCTGGCAGGTGATATCACATAAGTTTTCAGAATGGTCAGCTTGATACAAAATACATATCAACAAATAATGCAATACTGTCATTTATATCGCATTACAATTTCAGCTGGCAAAATTCACTCCTGACTGCAATGTAACGTGTCTTGGGGATACGATACATGTAGGGAACAGAGCAGCATACAGTGCCTGTGATGTGTAGCAAATGTCAAGGTTTAAATGTGACATGTATGCAATAGTTACTCTTACCTATCTTTGACTCTTAGTATTTGTGTGTAGAAGCTAGGAATGCTGTTGAAGCTGGCTCTGTCCACAACAGAATAGACCATAAGGAAACCATCTCCTTTCCTCATGTACTGTTCACGCATAGCACTGAACTCCTCCTGCCCAGCTGTGTCCAGCACTGAAAGACCCAATGTATACAGATAAAATCAGAATTTCCCTTCTTTATAATCATGTTTGTGGCCATGACACAAAAATGACCAAACACACTCTGATGCAGGGTTTGACAAACACACTCTGATGCAGGGTTTAACAGTTAGAAGGTGTCCCAGGCACTGTCATTCTCATATCTTCCCCACGTATAGAGAACATACCAACCCTATATAATATTAAAAGTCTGTATATGGTGTTTTCCATTCAGAATAGGTGACTGCATGGCAGCTCTGGCTGCTTTATCTGCCCTTTCATTACCCTTAATACCAACTTGACTATGCAGTCAACAGTACCAACTACTTTTCCAGATTGTATCAGTATATCATGTATCATTTCGGATATATCAACAGGTTGTTGTATTTAAGGTTTTGTAAAACCTTGTAAGGTTTCCATTGTGGAAAAAGAATATTAAAAGAAGATTATATTGGCTTTTTGAAAATATTCAATACAATTCAAAGATCTAAGTACGACAAATTTCTGCAGTAAAAATGTACAAGTTTTTTTCATTTAATCCACTCTCAATCTATATTTACCAAGACTTACATGAAATCCTGGGCTTTAAACATTTTTCCACAATATACCCAATATGTGAAAGTCAAATTAGTTTATGGTAAAAATTAAGCCCTATAAATCTGGGATAAGATAACCACCATGAATTCTATGTAATCTGCAGAAGTACATACAGTTTCAGATTTCAATCATTTTAACTTTTTTCTTCAAATATTTTAAAAACTGTAATAAGGCATATCAGTACTGTACCTGACATTCAATAGCATGCACGCACTGATTTGTCGTTGATAATACATGTGCTAGAAATTGGTAAAAATTATTTTGTATCAAAGTTGCTTAATATCAAAGTTCATTGTGCAATTTATTATTATTAAAAAAAATAATTACAAATCACAATTTCGGTGTGTACCCTCATATATACATATAAAACATGTAAATACTTGTGTATATTGATTTTCGAACATATTTCAGTGTTTGTAGTAACCCAGCTGAAATGACCACTTACTAGAACATCGAGATACACTCAAAGACCAAAATACACAAGAATTTACATGTTTTCTAGGTATATATCCGTGTAAATCCCTATATTATGATATTATAATTGTTTATAATAATAATAAAAAGCAAAACAAACATTGACTTAAGTGATTTTGATATGAATTATTTACTTTTACCAATTTCTATCCCTTTTCATGTAATGATGTCATTGGTTGTACTTGATTTTACTCTACTGGATCGGTATGATAAATGGCAAATTGGTCAGAACTAAAATTTACAAGTGAGATTATGATTGTGAGAAGCAAGAATATATATTCAGCTGTCACGCTACCAGGTGAAGTGGGTGTCTAAGTCGCCTGAAAAATGTAAACTTTGCCTTCTTCTGTTAGGAAAGCGAAAACGGCTTTGCCCTCTGATTTTTCAGGCTTAAATGAATGGCTGTATGTTATAACAACACTTTTCTACAAATTAAAGTCATAAACGTTTAGTCAGGCTTACTTACTCTGATGTCTTTTTCCTAACAAAATCAAAGTCTTACAAAAGAAATGGATCTGTTTTTAAGTTTCGTTGGCCTTTATTTCAGTTTGCCGGGAATGCCTAAATCAAGTTAATCTGAAGTATAGATTTTTTAATGAAATGAATAAAAATATATTAATATTGAACAAAGTGTTTTAAGATAGCTTCATTTCATTCAAGTTTCTTATCATCCTTTTAACCGATTTTGGTATTCCCGGCTTCCATCGCATTCCAGCCAACTGAAATGTAGGTCAATGCAACTTGAAAACATGTCCATTGTGGGAATTTCAGTTTAGTAGGAAAATGACAGAGTAAGTAAAGTCTGTCTAAAACATTGTAACTTGTAGAAAAGTGCCGATATGGGCTGCCAAGTGTCTGAGATATTCCTGAAAATTTAACTTGTCGTCCCGATGTTAACGACATCGGAACACGCTATACAGTGCCGTTATTTGGGCAGTAACACCTAGACGCCCAAGACATAAACACTGCATTACTAGGATACGCCCCCAACAGAGGTTTTCAACTTATTAAATTTAATAAACTTACCATCAAGAATGCACCATTCTCCGTCTATCTCTGTGTGCTGGATATAAGAATCCTCAATAGTAGGGTCGTAATCTTCCACAAACATTCTTTGGAAGAACTGAATTGTAAGTGCAGATTTTCCAACGCCACCATCCCCGACCACCACGAGTTTGTAAGTTGTCAAGTTTTCACTCGGCGCTTTTGACATTATTTGTAGCAGTTCAACTTTACCTTGTATATAGAAATAAGTATTAATGACTTTATCCTTCTACTACAGTAAAAGTATGATCAGTTGCCATTCAAATTTCCAATATATCGCGTACTTTTAGTGTTCAAACAGAAAGTTGCCCTAGCGGGCCGCCATCTTGAACGACCTACACCTTATTCTCTTCACGTGTTTTCCTGTTAACACTGGGTGGTAAAGACGTAACGGTGTATGTCGTATGAACGCTTGCTTACACGTAAAAGCGAGATATATGACGAGTGATAAACAAAAAGAATTAAAACGCCACGTTACACGGACATCAAGCAGAGACAGTACCAAACAGTGTCTATTCGATCATTTATATTAATGTCGTTGCCATATCCCTACTCGCCAGTATTTATGCTATTAAATTTGGTAACAAATTTCTGTTGGAAGATATTAATATCCCATTTTTTGAAAAGTAATATTTCATTGGTCGAATAAATCGATTGCTACTTCTCCACATTAGCATTTACACAGACTCGATATGTACTTGGACTCCTCATATAAAGCACACACACAAAAGATATACACTTCATCGATAATGCATTTTTCAAAATTTCGTAAGTAGAAATAGCAAATTGATATACAGTGAGAAAGTATCAGTGTTGAAAAACTTGGCGCATATTATTGAAAAAAAAACAACAACAACAGGACAGAAATCCGGAGTACGTTAGTTAATGAAGCAAAAGCAGCAGATTCGACAATTCGCTATTTTAATAAATTGTCATTAGAAATTTCCAAAATTTTACTTAAAGAGCACAACACTATAATGTATTTTTTATATATGCCGACCACCCCCTTTTCAAAAAATATCATTTTTAATTAAAAAGGAAAGGTCTTGAAAGAAATAACATTTTAATGGGAAATATTGGACAAATCATGCAGCGTAACGCGTATGAATACATTGAATTGTCTTTAGCATTGGCACGCTGCTACTTCGTACTGTATATTACGTAACTGTAAACTTAGGTTGTTCAATGTGTGCTTGACCGCGAGCAATATGTGCTTGGTGACGTCTGAGAAGTGGTATATTTACTTGATCATCTAATGGAGTACACATGCAAATGAAGTCACAAGCTAAGGATATAATTATAAAGTATAGTGTTTGTCCTGCTGGGTAAATATTGTGGACGACACAGAAATAACAAGCAGAGCTTGCGAGCCTTGCGTACTTTGGGAGCAATGTCAAACAAGACAAAACTATAATTTATTTATTGCACCCATCCCCTCTTTAGAAAGAAAAAATAATTTTAATAGTTATTTTAGAATTAGAAAAGAAACGTCTTGAAAGAAATGTCGTGTTAATTTATAAGCCGTTTCCTGCTGAAAATTTATATATGAGAATCATAATTGAGCACTTCATGAAATCGTTCCAAATGTTATGTGGCGAATCGCAAATTACAACGTGATTCGTATATTTCGTAGTAATATTGCAATTAATAACATATTATGTTCATTTTCGCATTCATTTTGTAATGGACGTTTACTCTTTCGGATCAATGGAACGATTCCCATGTTCGTTCTGCAGCATTACCATAGAGAAGCGGGGTCCCGAGTGGTCTAAAGCGTTCACCGTTCCGGATCACTACCCTCTCACCTCTGTCTGCCTGGGTTCGAGTCTCAGGCTCGGCTAACGTTGGTACGTGAGAAAGCTTGCCAGTAGCTTCGCGTGGGTCTGTGGTTCTTCCCAGGGTTCTTCCTCCACCAGTTATACTGGCCGGCATGTATAGCCTCTCAGTCACATTATCCTAACACCAGGTCGACCAGTCCTAACAATAAACTCTTAATGCTGAGCGCCTAGCGAGGCAGCTGTTAGTACAATTTTTCTAAGTCTTTGGTACGTCTTGGCCGGGGTTCGAACCCGCGACCTCCCGCATCCTAGGCGGATGCTTTAACCACTAGACCACCGGAGCGGTGTCCATGAGGAAGGTAATCAGTAGTAATAGGAGATACCGTAGCGACAATGGGAATTAGCATTACAGACCCCCACCCCGGGACCGTACAGCCCCAAGAAAAGAAAACACAGCCTGGGACCGTATAGCGACAATGGAAATTGTGTAGAGTGACTAGCACACCCTGGGACTGTATAGCGACAATGGAAATTTGGTAGAGTGACTAGTATACCCTGTGACTGTATAGCGACAAGAGGAATGGAACAGGTGGCATGACGTCACACTGGTAACAATGTAGCACAAAGAGCAGTACTGTGACGTCAGGCTACCTGAGAGAGGGCTATAGACAAACACGAATCAAGAGTATTCGTGTATAAAAAGAGTAAGGGTTTATATATTCCGTTAACATATAGGACATTGCATAGGTCTTCTTTTCTTCCTCAAATTTCTCAAAGCTTGTCTTAAACTGTGTCTCACTTCTGGTCCGTAGATGAGAGTCCGCTTAAGACAGCCTTGTCTTTCCACATAACATCTTCTTTTCCAAATAGTGGCACCGGTGATGAGGATGACAGTCCATTTTGTTTGTTTTCACATACATGGGTAAGTCCGTACGGAACAGCATCGATGATACCAAAGTAGAGGATTCTACGTCGATCAACATCTTCTCTGTGACGAGAACAGGTGAAGGGAATGAAGTGAGCCGCGTTTATTTATAGTGGAAGACCGGATCGAAACGGATTGAAATGGTTCACCAATCCCAACACGCGTTACAAAATTCAGTCACTTCGCTGAGTCTGTCTTCCAATCCGAAGAGAGCTACCTGTGACGTCACATTTCCTATATAGTCACACTAGCGTCTGTGCGCAGTGAATCGATGCGGTATTGTTTTGTGAAACATGACGGAACCTAAGAAGACAATGAATTGGGGTGCACCGGCTGTGGAGACGAGAAGTAATGGTATAGCAGCAGCTACCAAAGTGAACACAGTGCTACTTCCCGAAGAGGTTGATTTCAACTGGGATTTAGTAGATTTTTATCTTCTTCCCAAGAATTTGTTCCGGTACCAGTACCTTCGCCACTTTCTCCTTCTTTACCACGTGTCGACGATTTTAAACAAAGACAGAAAGAAGAATTGGAGAAATTTTTACAGCATCAGAAAGAAGCAGAGTAAGCATTTCTCCTTGAACAGTAACAGCGAGAAGAAGAAGAGGCAAGAAGGAAACGACAGGAAGAAGAAGCAGTAGAGAAGAAACAAAGTCTAGGAGAGAAGGAGAACAGCGAAAGTCAAACGGTCACGGTACTCTTGGACATTTTGGCCGAGTTAAGAAGTCTGAAACAAATGTATTAGACTTCTTTATTACGACCCAAGAGAAGAAGACCTTCCCGAGCCAAACAACCTAACCCTGTGACTACACCAGAGATACCACCCCTAGTGATTTCTACTAAATCATTGACAGGAGCAAGTCCACAAGTAGGCCTTGGCCGTGGCAAAGGCTTAAGACAGTTAAAGCGAATTGATTCTCGTTCCTGAGTTGGTTCTAAGGAAAAAAACAAACACTCAACAGTCCTTTTCAGGGCTACCCAATACTCTCGAAAAGAGTGACTATTCATTTTGCCAAAATCAATTAAAACTCAAAATCCCTTCTTTAACCCTATGATATACGTGTTGTGAGTGTATGAGTGTAGGTCCTTATTATTTCTAAATAATGAAAACCAAGAGACACTTACGTTTTTTCAGTTTGGTCTATTCTGTTACAAATTTTTTACAATTCAATATCACAACATCTAAATAATGAAAACCAAGAGACACTTACGTTTTTTCAGTTTAGTCTATTCTGTTACAAATTTTTTACAATTCAATATCACAACATAACACAACACTTTTAAAAAAGTTCATAGATTTCTTCTGTGTCTTTTTCTTTCACTCTCTCTGTTTTTTCAATTTCTTCACTTTTACACTGTTTTCCTCTTCTGCGTCTTCTTCTTCCTCACATTTTTCTCGTCTTCTTTTCTTTTCTGTCTTCTCTTTCTGAACGTGTCGGGGTTTTTCTTTAGCCGAGGTCACCTCTGTTTCTTCTTCCTCCTTCTCCTGCTCCTCTTGTTTCTTAGGGCACTCTGAAGACCAATGTCCTTTCTCTTGACAATGGTAACAGGTATCTTGACTTTTGTCTCTTCTGCCACTGGTCTTGCCTTTATAACGATCTGGACATTCTGTAGCCCAATGCCCTTTGTTCTGACAGATATAGCAAGTATCTTGACTTTTATCTCGAAAGGAGGGAGAGTAGTTCGTCGGCTTGTCTGAAGAAAACTTTCGTATGACACCTCGCAAAGCTCTAATCAAAAGTTCGATCTGTGTGGGTTCTTCCATTGTGCTGATCGGATTGACAGTGAAATGAATACTGAGAGGGGAGTCACTAGCCCTTTATATATGCCCTGGTCTGACATAGATATATAGGGGTTCATGGTGTTTCACATGTAGTCATTTGACTTTTTGCCATCAAGATGAAACGATCGCATCATTTCGAAAAGAAAGAAGAAAGTAAGAGGCAGAAACGTGATTTATCGCCTCGCACAGTAGCTGAAGTCTTGGCACAAATTCATGCCAGCGATTTTGAAGATGAGATGAGTGAACCAGAATCGAAGCCTAAAGAGTCTACACCAAATCAAAGTCCATTACCATCAGTAAACCCTGAAAAGTACTACCATATTCGGGAGACGGACAAACGCTCTTCCAGAAAATTTAGAACCACGGCCTACACGTACGCAGTGAAGTTTAAAGATTTCAAGTCTGACGTACCCTTGGAAAAAGCAGAAGGGTTCATCGCCGATGTGTGGGATTCTTTGTTAACCACACTAAAATGGCAATGTCAAGCCAAAGAAGACGATCGCTTGAGACTTTCTATTCATCACGACAATTTGAAGTCTCCCGTTTGGATCGAGTTTAGCAGTCCAACAGAATTGACACCTTCCAAAATCATGGACAAGATTCAACACGTACAACAATCCAATGACAAATTTCACATCACGGACGGAAAAGCGACACTGTACATGACCCACGTGTCTCTTCCCAAAGGGACAGGTAAAAAAAAGTTTATGTTGGTAGACAACTTGCATAACCTCAAGCGTAGCCTCGTTCAAATTAACAATCCAAAAGACAAGATGTGTTTAGCCCGTGTCATCGTGGTGGGACAAACGTATGCCGACAAGAACGACACGGCAGAATGGAAAAGAGCCTGGAAAACTATTCAACGATCGGACCGAGCCAAACAACGAAGAGAAGCAGAACTCCTGTTACAGCAAGCGGGGTTAGCTAAAGACACGCCCTGTGGCATTCCTGAAATGCAAAAATTGCAAGACGTCTTGGCTCCACGTTACACCTTGAAAGTTCACCCTCAAGAAGTGCGCGGACCTCTGTTGTTTCGAGGTAAAGATTTTAAAGACGGAAAATACATTCACGTCTATCATCACGACGAACATTTTGATGCCATTACCAGTATCACTGCATTCCTGGGATACGGTTATTACTGTGAGAAATGTGACTATGGCTATAACAATCGAGAGCAACACAAGCATTGCGGATCGAAATGCTCAGGATGTTTAGCTTCTGAACCCTGTCTGGACGAAGAACAAGAACGAGTGCATTGCTCTGCTTGTCAGCGCACATTTGTCAGTCCTGCCTGTTACCAACAACACCTAAAGACGCAAGGTTCACAGCAGAAATGTGCTTGTCAGCTCTTGAGATTGTGCCCTACTTGTGGGCAAGGCATACGTACCAATAGTGTCAAGTTACACATTTGTCGAGGAAAGAAACGATGTCACATTTGTCACCAAATCGTGGACTTGGAACACCAATGCTACATTCAAAAATACCATTCTAAACATGAAGAAGAAGAAGATAATGACCAGAAGAAGAAAGGGAATTTCATCTTTTTCGATTTCGAATGCATGCAAGAGACTGGCATTCATAATCCTAATTTCTGCGTGGCTCACCGAGCGTGCGAGAAGTGCATCCAAGAGTCTATCTTGACTCATTGCCCTCACTGCAGCAAAATTCCTGGAGGACGTGAAAAAATATTTCGAGGACCGAACACACTAGCCGATTTTGCCCAATGGATCTTAGACCCTATCGACAAAACGTGGAGCCAAGAAGATATCGAACGTTACGGAGAGTGTCATCGCCATGCCACGGTGATGGCTCACAATTTCTCGGGATACGATGGACAATTTCTGTTGAGATACTATACGGAACAAAGTACCGAACGTCCGAAAGTAACTTTGAACGGAGCCAAAATCATTTCCATGCAAGTGGGACAAGTACAGTTTAAAGATTCAATGAGTTACTTGGCTATGCCTTTGAGCCGCATGCCTAAAACGTTTGGAATGACAGAAATGGCCAAAGGCTATTTTCCGCACTTTTTCAATACCGAAGCCAATCAACACGCCGTTCTACCCCATTTGCCTGAGGCTCACTACTACGACCCCGACAACATGCGTACCGAACAACGAGAAGCTTTCTACGCATGGTACCAGACTCACGCTTCGGACCCTTTTGACTTTCAGGAAGAAATGTTAAAATATTGTCGTTCCGACGTAGACATTTTACGGCGATGCTGTGGAAAATTTCGAGAACTGTTCATAGAACACGGAGGGATCGATCCTTTGAAAGACGCTTGTACCATTGCCAAAGCGTGTTCCTTAGTGTATCGTCAACGATTCATGCCCGAAAACACCCTAGCTGTCATCAGTCTTCAAACGACCAATTTTGTCAAACGTCAATACTCAGTCAAAGCCCTACGCTGGTTACATTACTTGTGTGAGAAGGAAGACAAATGGATCCAACACGCTTGCAACGGAGGAGGCGAAAAGACCATCGGAAGGTATTCGGTAGACGGCTGGGACTTAGAAAACCTTCAAATCGTGTACGAGTTTAACGGGTGCTTATTTCACGGATGTCCCATCTGCTACCCTCAACGTGACACTAAAAACCAGTTTTTACAACAGACCATGGAAGACTTGTACCAGGCCACTTGTCAGCGACACTTGAAGTTAGAAGAGCAAGGATACCAAGTAGTGGAAATGTGGGAACACGAGTACGATCAGCGATTGAAAACCGATCCCGAGTTTAAGCGCATCGTGGAAAGTTACAAGCTGGTGGACCCTCTGAACCCACGGGACAGTTTGTACGGAGGACGGACGAATGCCACCTGTTTGCTGTACCAAGTCGACGAAGAGAAAGGAGAAGAAATCAAATACTTGGACGTGTGTTCTCTGTATCCTTACGTGTGCAAATATTGCCACTTTCCCGCAGGGCACCCACAATTGCTGACCGAACACATCGACGTGGACAATATTCGACAATACGAAGGATTGATCAAGTGTAAAGTCTTGCCTCCCACGAACTTGTACCATCCCGTTTTACCACATCATTGCCAAGGAAAACTGATGTTTCCCTTGTGTCGTACTTGTGCTGAAACGTGCAACCAAGACCACCCTTGTCAGCACACTCAGGAAGAACGCGCCTTGACGGGAACGTGGGTCAGCGTGGAATTGTTTAAAGCTCTGGACTTGGGATACCAACTGTTAGAAGTGTGCAAAATTTACCACTTTCCCAAGACAGAAAAATACCACAAGGGCGACGAGACTCAAAAAGGCATTTTTGCAGACTACGTGAATGCCTTTTTGAAACTGAAACAAGAAGCTAGCGGCTACCCTTCCTGGTGTCACACTCCCGAAGACCAAACAAAGTTCAAAGAGAAATACTGGAGCAGGAAGGCATCACTTTAGACCACATTGAGAAAAACGAAGGAAGGCGATCGTTTGCCAAAGTGATGTTGAATTGTTTGTGGGGCAAAATGGCACAACGACCGTGTTTATCCAAGACGGAGTATTTGACAGAACCTTTCCGATACTTGCAGATGATTCACGACAAAACCAAATACATGAAACACGTGGACGTCGTTCGTGAGGACTTACTCTTAGTCAGTTACGAAGAAGAACTGGACTTTGTAGAAGCCGACGAATTTGGAAATGTCATCATTGCGGCCTACGTGACAGCCCATGCTCGCTTAAAACTGTACGAAGCTTTAGAACTATTAGGAGATCGTGTGCTGTATTTTGACACGGACAGTTGCATCTACATTGATCGCCTGGGTCAACCTCACCCTGTCATCGAAGGAGACCGTTTAGGAGCCTGGACGGATGAGCATCCCGACGACAAGATTCTCAGTTTTGCAAGTGGCGGTCCCAAAAATTACGGCTACGAATACCGAACAATCAAGGAGAAGTGCACACGGAGTGTAAAGTGAAAGGATTGACTCTCAATTATCGCACCAGTCGAGTGGTAAACTTTGGCGTCTTGAAAGAAGCCTTGCAGTCTGGACAGGATGGAAATTTTAAAGTGACTACCCACGAACCGCATAAGATTGTACGTTTACCCACACACCAAATCGTCAGTCGACCCTTGGAAAAGTTTATCAAATCGTGTACCAGAAGCGAGTGCGGCTTCCCAATCACTTCACTTTACCGTACGGTCATGCCGATATTGGTCAGCATATAAAAAGGGACAACGTTCAAGGTCGATAGTTCATTGTGACTACCATTGCTAAGCGAGAAAGATGAATCCATTCACACAGAAAGTATCCAGTAAGAGTAAACTCGAGTACGATGTTGTGCCTTGCGATGGTAGGGATGCCGTACGCTATGACCTTAGTGATTCAGTACCACATCATCATGGGAACTTTGCTATAAGTACTACTACTACCATACCTACCATGGAAAGTGATGCTGTACGTGTCAAACCTGACGGATGTGAAAGCGATGTCACTCGTTATCGCACAGCTTTTCACTTTACTGGTTTTCATGGTAGATGTCCACCTCCACAGGAACCCTTGAGACTACCACCCTACGGATGCCATGTAAAACTGAGCAAACTCCTAAGGATTTCACCGTACCCTCATCGAAATGAACCTGTGAAAGACGAATATTCGTTCCCTGTGCGTTTGCCTGAATACTGTGATTTTGAAAGTCGATTGCAAACCTTCCAAGGAAAATGGCCAAAATATCTGGGAGGACCTACCCCCGAAGAATTAGCCAGAGCCAGATTTTTCTACTTGGGCGAAGGAGATAAAGTCAAGTGCTTCAGTTGCGGTGTCTCACTTCACGAGTGGGAGAAGAAAGATTGCGCTTACCTGGAACATGCTCGATGGTCTCCGGAGTGTCTCTACCTACCTTTAGTAGGTATTCTATGCGTTTGCCGGTAGGAGAAGTGTTTGACTGACATGATCATGGATACTTTACAAGAGAACATTCGTGGTTTACCTGTAGAGTTGAGAGAACGCATTTACCGAGAGTTGGTCAAAATACATGTGAAACGAAAAGAATCATTGCATCCGTTACGTCACCGATGTTTGAACCACTGGTACCTAAATGCTATAAGAGGATTGATTCTGATGAAAGTGTTCCAGTGATCAGACATTCATCAACGGCCCGAGGGCGAGAAGGATTGGTTTGTTACCGATTCTCTTTACTACAAGGTACACTTACTGCAACGAATTCCAGAAGAAGAGTTAAAGGGTTACCAAAATCTTGTACACAATGTAAACTTAGTTAAAGAGAGAACTTATGAACGACGTGTGATGTGCAAGTTAGTGACTAAATATTTTGGATACGTCGACGGAATACGACCACTTCTGTGCAAAAAGTACACTTATTGCCTCCGACAAAAAGAGGTATAAAAACGTTCTACCGTGCCACGACCTTTATCATTCGTGATACAACAGATTCCGTGGAAGGAAATCAATGACTCTATTCAAACGGTGGAGGATTACCATTGCCTTTTACGAGAACTGTCTCCATTGAATTGGGGTCGACGTGTAGTGTGTGTCTTAGTGACTTGCTTTCTGGGATTTCGTTTACCAGCTGATTCTTTGTGGACTCTTTACGAACAGTACCTATTACTCCAAAACAAAACATGAAAGTGATCCCTTTAAATGTCCACGAGAGACTCATTCTGCTCAAAGCTTTGCGCTTTCATTTGGATACTTCTCAACCTCTACGGGAAAACAAGATTCGTCAACTTTTAGGCATTGAAGATGTGTACGACGACGTGTGTGTAGCTTGTGACTTACACCCTCACTGGACAGATGTACGTAACTGGAAAAGTTTGGGGTTTGAGGCTTGGACTAAAGAAGTGGCACACTATGCCAAAGATTTGTAATCCTAAAACATTAAAACGTTCCGTGAAAGAAAGTCACTTTTAAACCTGTGTTAGTGACAATACCAGAAGAACAGTCTGTAACCGAGGAAAACCACTCTCTTCAGGACAGGATTGTCATCGACATTCCTGAAAGACCATTTCGGGAGGACCCTTGTGTGACTGAACCAAGGAATGTACAGACTCTCAGAACATTACACACTACTCCTACGATTTCACCTCTTGATCACAAAAAATGTTGTACAGAGACTTGTTTATATTCCACTATGGTCGTTTTGTTGTGTTTTTTATTCCTGTACTTAACCATATGGCTTTTATGTATTTTTGTCTTTCGTGTTGTTCACCATTAAAGATGACAATAAACGTGTCCTGAAAAAGTATACAAACTCTTGTCTTGTCTGTCTTCGTGTCACAAGTGACATTTTGTTACACTATTAATATGGCTACCTCTACTGTCTCTGCTCCCTCTTCCTCCACTGTCAAAGTCATTGACGAACAAGTAGATCGTGCTAGTTGGGAGGCCTTGTATCTTCGCCATCCTTTTAACATGCTCATTGCTGGACCTAGCGGTTCAGGCAAAACCGAATTTGTCAAACGTTTCATCGTACATAAACATCATTTGATCGATCGTCCTCCTCAACGTATCGTGTGGTGCTATAAAGAGTGGCAATCGGCGTACAGCTTTATGCGAGAAAGTCAAGGCGATTCCATCGTCTTTGTGGAAGGCATTCCTGTCGAAGAGGACGGAATCGTGTCTGACCCTAGTCAAACTCATTTGGTTATTTTTGACGACATGTTAGGAGAAGATGAAGAAGAAATTAAACTGTGGTTTACGCGCAAAGGGCATCATCATAATGCCAGTGTCATTTACATTACCCAAAATTTGTTTCAACAAAGTAAAGCCCATCGTACCATCAGTCTCAATGCTCATTAAGTGGTCTTGTTTAAAAGCCCTAGAGATAAATCGCAAGTACAAGTCTTAGTCAAACAGTTAGGAACGCTTTGGCTGATTCATGCGTACGACGATGCCACTCAAACCCCACACGCTTATTTACTCGTGGATTTAAAACCCACTACTCCCGATTATTTGAGATTTCGTACCCATCTGTTTCACCCCTGGTGCCAAGACGGAGGACCTATCGTGTACACGTCCTCGTCGTCGACTTAATCACCCCAAAAAATCTATAAAAACCTCGGTCCCTTGGACTCTGTCTCACACATTGTCAACATGACGTCCCTTCAGTCTCATCTTCCCATTAAATTGATTCGTGCCTTGTAAGGCATCAGTCGCGAAAAAAATCCACAAATACGTGCTTGTGTCTTAGAAGCTAGTCTCAAAGAAGTCTTTCGATGGTTTACGGTGACAGCACGTCAATTACTGCAAGGCATCATTCAAATTCCACATCAAACCAAACGTTATTTTGAGAGAAACAAAGTTGCCTTGACGCAACTAGCCGATCCTCGGATCGACACTCAAACCAAAAAGCAAATCATTTTGAAACCTGGAGGAAGTGGTTCATTAGGAGGTGTCATCATTCGTTCGCTCTTAAAATGGGATCCTAATGCTCCCAAAGTTGTCCCCAAGAAAAGAGTCACACCCAAACGTACCCAGAAGAAAAAGAAAAAGAGCAAGGGTGTCAAGACCAGGTCACAGCCTCAGAAAAAGAAAAAGAAAAGCCCACAGAAAACAGCTTCTACTCACAAGAGAGTGTCTCCAACAACTTCTCCTCCAGCAGTGACACCCTCTTCCTCTTTAGCGGCTGTAGCCGCTGCTCACAAAGTACCTGCCCCCAAAGTCCAAGTCCATGAGAGAACGGGCGTGTTACAGAGTTTACTGGATTTGTCCAAGCAAGAACTGTCTCGATTTAGTCCGTTGCGAACTCCTCCACGGCGTGTGTTGCCTGTCATCAAGTTGATACGACGTAAAGACAATCAGTGGCGACGCATTCCAGTATAAAATGACCTGAGGCAAACCATACGGATCAGTATTTTTTGTGCTACTGCACGTCCAAAGATGTACCCTCCAAGAAGTGTGCTCCGTTACCATCGTCGTTCTTCTTCTTCGGTCCAAAAAGGAAAAGGAAAACGAAAAAGACAGTCACGTCATCCTAAGAAGCGCTTAGTCAAACATCGACGTCACTCCCAGAAAAGTCACACTCGTCCAAAGAAAAGAAGAAGTCACCAAAAGGGAGCAGGAATATTGGTGGACCTGTGGAATGGAAAGCGTCAAAGTCACCAAAGAGGAGGATATTTAACTTTTGACGAGGATCAATGGAGAGCGTTAGCTAGACTGAGTAAAAAGCCAAATAAAGTCAAATAAAAGGACGCATGTCAAGCTATGGACTTTAGTGTATGTTGTGTATCAAAAGATGTCCTCTCATCGTCTTTCTTCCGTCCAGAAAGGAAAACGAAAAAGACAGTCACGTCATCCTAAAAAACGTTTAGCCAAACATCGGCTTCACCCTCAAAAGAGGCACACTCGTCCAAAGAAAAAGAGGAGTCACCAAAGAGGAGGATTCCTTCGCAATTTTGGAAAACACATTGTTAGCTTTATCACGAAGCGATAGTTCCCCAAAAAAGGATAAAAGACCGTGCGACAAGTCATTGACGTTAGTGAATTTTTTTTGTTGTATGCCACGGAACCAACAAACCCACCGAGAAAGATGTCACCCCAAAAAAGACATTCCTCTTCTACCTCCAAAGGAAAGAAAAGGAAAGGACTGCCACCTCGTTTAGCCAAACATTGGGACATGTTATCCGTCCTGTCCAAAGCTCCTTCACCCATGCGAAAAAAACTCATTCAAACAGCCTCCAAAGATGTTATTGATACCGTGTGCGAATGTTGTCTGAATGTCTTGAAAGGCACAATACCTTTGTCTAAACACCAGAAAGAATGCTTAGGCAAACATCGACACGTTCTTCGTCAAATGATCCAAAAGAAAATACCTATTCGTCAAAAGAAAAAGATGTTGGTGCAACGCGGAGAAATTTTACCCTTTTTACCCATGTTACTGAAAGGAGTCATGGGTACAATAGGAGGACCCTTACTGAAAGGAGTAATGGGAACAATAGGAGGACCCTTGCTGAAAGGAGTATTGAGAAACATGGGAGGATGAAGATAAAAAGGACCAAGAAGATAAAAGGTAGCTTAGAAGTCAAAAGATCTCAGACGTAATCTTTGAAATCTGATGGAAGGACGAAAACTAGCTTTAGTCCATTACAAAGGATGGATGGAATACCATCGTTGGCAAGAACAACGAACCCCACGTTTACCTCCCAATCCTCATTTGACCGAGATGTCCCAGTTACAACACGAATTGCAATCGTTGATGGATCGCAGCGATTTGTCAGAAACGGAAAAATCGCAACGGTACGGTCAATTATTGCAACGACTGCAACCCTTTCACCAGAAAGCTTTAGACGAAACAGCTCCACCCACTCTGAAAGATTTTAAGGCCTTGATGAAAAGTCCATCACCACCACCACCACCACCCCCAGTGGTCAAGACAGACACAACCCCACGAAGGCCTGAGAAAGAAGAGGCACGAGAAGTTTTTCAAACACCGTCAGCAGCTCCCATCCGTAGTAAGATTGCAGCGTCCTTGCTGACCCCTTCCCCTACACCACAACGAGAAGAACTTAAAGCTTGGGTTAAAAAGATGATGTCTACTCCACCTTCGACAGAGGTGAAAAAGAAAGAATGGAAACCAGAAGTGAAAAAAGAAAAGAAGACCAAAGCCATTCCATTACCACCACCACCACCACCACCACTACCTTCCACTTCTACGCCCGTGGCACATCGAACACGTAAGACCGTTTCCAAACCACCCCCTCCTTCCATTCAGACTAGCACTCTTGAAAATTGGATCACTTATTAAAACATGGAGAAGGTGTTAACCAGCATTTACTACGATCCAGCTCATCCTGCTGGTTACGGAGGAGTTCAGAAATTGTATCGAGCTGCCAAAACTCGACTGAAAAGTATCCGTTTACCTCAGGTGCAACGCTGGTTACAAGAACAAGCCACGTACACCTTACACAAACCCATTCGACGAAAATTTTCCAGAAGTCGCACCCAAGTGGAGGGTATCGATCACCAATGGCAAGCCGATTTAGCCGATGTCTCTTATTTAGCCACCAACAATCGTGGCTACAAATATTTGTTTTGTGTCATCGACGTCCTTTCCAAATTTGCTTGGGTCGTACCATTGACTTCCAAATCGAGCAGTGAGTTAGTGCGAGCCCTCAAACTGGTGTTGAAATAAAGTGGTCGTCACCCTCTTCGATGGCAAACTGACAAAGGCACCGAATTTCTAAACCAAGTTTTCCAAAAAGAATTGAAGAAACGTGACATTCATTTTTTCACCACCGAGAATCCCGAAACCAAAGCCAGCATCGTGGAACGTTTTCAACGCACCTTGAAAGAACGCATGTGGAAATATTTTACGCATCAACACACTCTCAAGTACATTGACGTCTTGCCACACCTCGTTGAATCGTACAACCATTCTTACCATCGGAGCATTGGACGTGCCCCCCAAGAAGTGACTCCCGATAACAAAGTGACCGTCTTCGAGCGCCTGTTTGGACCGTCCACGACAGTGCCTGTCCCCAAGAAAGGTGGAGTGTTGGCATCGGGAGATTGGGTACGCATTGGCAAAACCAAACGCACTTTCGACAAAGGTTACTTACCCAATTGGACCACTGAATTGTTTCGTGTCACTGAACGTGTGCGTGGTCGTTATCCTCCCGTCTATAAATTAGAAGACATGAACGGGGAAGTGTTAAAAGGAACGTTTTACTTACCCGAGTTACAACGTGTGACCAAAAAGAAGACGACGTGTACGAGATCGAAAGCATTCTCGATCGAAGAACTCGTAAAGTAGGAAAGAAACGTGTCAAAGAAGTCAAAGTACGTTGGAAAGGATATCCTCCTAGTTTTGACTCTTGGATCGACGCTTCGCAACTCATCGACTATAAAAAGAAGTGACCATCATGCCCTTCAACACAGTCTCAGCTACTGCAGTGACCACTCCTTTCCCCAGTTCTTCTCTGCAAGATCTACAAAAACAACCCTTGTGGGTGTGGTGTGGAGAACGTGTGCCTAAAACTCAAATCGTCTTTTTCTGCCGAATCTTTGTGGTGTATTATGTCATCGGTGCTGCCATTGCCAATTTGAGTTTGCAACAAGGAGATAAACAATTGTGGACCATTTTACTCAGCAGTTGCATTGGTTACTTTCTTCCCAATCCGTCTCTGAAATATTCCTCTAACGGAAACAACAACAACGGGAGTCTTGTGTCCAACGTCAGTTCCAACAGTCACCCTAACCATCCTCTTTTAGACACTTCTCTAACTTCCAGTGACTCCTCGGACACTAGAACTGTGGAATTATGAGCAACCAATTTTACTTAACGTTACCCAGTGACAGTTCCATGGAGGTGTTTCCCAATAACACTTTGTGCTGTTTCTCGGCCAAATTACCTCAGGCCATCCGATTGGATCACGAAGCCCATTGGGAAGTGGCTTTGGTGGAAATGATTCACCCTACACAAATCAAAACATCAACGAAAATCAAAACACTTTGACGATAGAAGTTTGTGACGAACAAGTGCAACAAGCCATGGATGAACGCGCTAGTGGTAGTGGTGTAGCTGACTTTATCAAAACACCAAACCCCATAACTAAACGAACCACTTATCTGTTGAAAGTTCCTGCAGGTTATTATTTTAGTGGTCAACATTTGGTGAACACCATAGCTGAGAGGTTCAATTTCATGTATAGTAAAGCCTTGGAGAAAGCCAGAAAAAGTGTCACGATCGAGTACCACAAAATATCTCGTCGCCTACTGATGAAATTTTCTGAGGAAAAAGTATTGGCCATTACATTTTGTCCTGAATTGTATAACATTTTGGGTGGAGACCCTAAGTTAATCAAGATTGCAAACGAAATACCAGCTGTGACCAGTAACTTGGATTTTGCGAAATATTTTCGATTCCCTGTAGAAATGAACCAAGGACTGAATTTGATTTTTGTGTACTCCGATGTGGTGGAGTACAACGTAGTGAGACACACCTCCGTACCGTTACTGCGTGTCATTCCTTTCAAAGTGGATTCTGCCACGAAGGCTGACGAGGAAGGTGGAAACACCTATCACGTTCACCGCGAATTTGTAAATCATCACTATTTGTCCGTCAGCAAGCCGTATTTCGACACTGTCAACATTACTATAAAAGGAGATCTGGGACAAAATATTCCATTCACCAAAGGGAAAGTCACAGTGAAACTCCATTTTCGAAAACGAATACTCTAAACTTTTGTCAGTCATGTATCCTGTGTACCAAGGAGTTGCTCGACAGCGAGGACATGGTTTAGGTGATATGCTCAAATCGGCCTTTCGTACAGTGGTTCCCATTTTGAAACCGATGGTGACACGAGGATTGCACGCCTTAAAAGATGCCGCGTTGACGCAAGGTAAAGAATTTTTCCAAAATGTCATCATTGACAAACAAAGCCCCAAAGAAGCTTTCTTGAGAGCAGGCAAAAATGTTTTGCTTCAAACGGGCAAAGACCTTTTGGGTCGGCGAGAAACTCCTATAAATGCCCTGGGCAATGCTGAGTTAGGCATTCCTGCTTCCCTGACGCCACAGCAAGGACAAGGCAGAAAAAGACGACGAAAATACCCCTTCAGAGGACTTCACGCCCCTAAAGCAAGAAAGACAAAGAAAAGAAAAACCGTCCGAGAGTTAGACGTTTTTGATTATTAAAAAAGGAAAAGGATGCACCGAGAGTCTTGTGCTTGTTCCAAGTCAGAACTGGATCTGTTTGCCATGCCACCCACCATGATGACGATGCAAGAATCCCAATGGGTCGAATTTCATCCCGTCTCCTCTTTGGTGGATTCCGCTCCCATCGAGTTTGAAATCAAAGGACAGCCCGAAGATTACATCGATCTGAATGATAGTTACTTGTATCTAAAGCTGAAAGTGATCAAAACCGACAACACCAATCCGGGAGCCGATGCCGCAGTAGCTCCCGTCAACAATTTCATGCATTCCTTGTTCAGCGAAGTGGATTTGTACTTGAATAACAAACTGATCAGCAGTAGCACGGATACTTTCCCTTACCGAGCGTACCTAGAAAATCTCTTGACGTACGGAAAAGAGGCCAAGAACACTCATCTGGATGCTTGTGTGGTATGGAAACCTGACACCACAGGTGAGAACACGTTTAATGACAGAGCCCTGACAGCCGATGACGATCCTCACAATGTGGGTTTTAACGATCGTCGAAGGAAAATCCTGCAAGGTCGTAGTTTAGAACTGATGGATCGTTTACATTTGGACATGTGGTTGCAAGAGAAGTATTTGCTGAACGGAGTGGATATTCGCCTGAGACTGAATCTCAGCAGTGTCGCTTTCCATTTGATGGCTCATGCCAACGAGTAGAAAACCATCATCCAAGAAGCCAGACTTTACGTGCGACGTGTAGAAGTGTTACCTAAAGCGGGAAACGACATCAGTCAAACATTGAGCAGATCGACCGCCAAATATCCGATACGACGTGTAGAAGTGAAAACATTCACCAATCCTGCTAACTTTGCCCAGAAGAATTATTTGAGATCGTACTTGTCCCTGTACGAAGCTACGGGGCAGCTAGGAACCAACACCAGTCACGGTATTTCGTACGAAGATTATGTCGGAGGTTACACTTTGTGGGCCTTTGATTTCACTCCAGACCAAGGCAGCGACGAGGGACATTTCCACCCTATAAAATCCGGTCAACTGCGTGTGGAACTTCAGTTTGCAGAAGCTCTCACTGAGACAGTCAACGTCATCCTGTATGCTGAATTCGATAATACCATAGAAATCAACAGTTTGAGAGAAGTCATTCTAGACTATTAGACACAATGGAAGACTCCTATTCCTCTTTAAACAGTGGAGAATCTTTGGACATGGAATGGGAGGATAGCGTGAAAACAGAACCCCAAGACGAAGTCAAAGAGGACGAGGTAGTCGTCAAGTCCAGATAGCCAGAACAAGAACAACATTTAGTGTCCTGTTTTGCTAAACACCTAGCGAATACAATTACGGAATTGTCCAAGAAATATTGTTATGGATGTCAAAACGATCATCCCAGTCAAATTCAACACGATAAATGTATGATGATGAGTCAAGAAGAAAAATTGGACGAGTATCTGGACGACGCTTGGAGTATCATCTCAGAAGAAACCGTGTTGCATGAGTGGTATAAAGGCTTGCGTGATCATTCCTGTCCTCCACTGACTACTCTAGAGATCTATCGCATCGAAGCTCTCTTAGCCCAGAGTGCGGAGACAAGGCAAAGAAACGGATACTTGACAGATCGTTTCAAACAAAAAGTCAGAATTGAATTGATGACTTATCATTACCTGTGAAGAAAAAAACAACACAACAGAAAATGGATACCTGGGAACTTTATTACCTTTTGAACAATAGTTCGTATGCTGCTTCTTGGAATCCTGTCGTGTGTGCTAAAGATGAACT